>KQ988495.1:461069-474797 GCA_001598015.1 Dorcoceras hygrometricum
AATCCGCGATGGTGTCTTGCTTGGAACTTTTCCAAGAGACAGCACCACCATTGAGCGTGAATACAAATCCAGAGGTTGACTTCGAATCATCCACATCACATTGGAAGCTAGAATCGGTGTAGCCTTCCAATTTCAGTTCACCACCCCCATAGACCATGAACATATTCTTAGTCCTTCGCAAGTACTTAAAAATATCTTTCACAGCCTTCCAATGCATTTGGCCAGGGTTGGCTTGGTAGCGGCTCGTGACACTCAGAGCATATGTGACATCTGGTCTAGTTGAGATCATGCCATACATAATATTACCTATTGCCGAGGCATATGGCACACGTGTCATACTCTCTATCTCCTCATCAGTCTTTGGACACATAGACTTAGATAGAGACTTCGTGACACATAGGTAGGTGTCCTCTCTTGGACTCTTCTATAGAGAACCGCTTAAGTATGGTATCGATGTAGGTTTCTTGGGTGAGTCCGAGCATCCTTTTCGATCTATCTCTATAGATATGTATTCCTAGAATATAGAATGTTTCACCCATGTCCTTCATCGAGAATCTACTAGACAACCATACTTTTGTTGACTGCAACATTCCTACATCATTCCAAATGAGTAGAATGTCATCAACATAAAGTACAAGGAATGTCACATCATTTTTAACTACCTTCTTATACACACATGGCTCCTCGGGATTCTTGATGAAACCAAATTCTTTAATTGTTTCATCAAATCTCAGGTTCCAACTTCTCGATGCTTGTTTGAGACCGTAGATCGATCTCTGAAGTTTGCATACTTTATGCTCACTTCCTACAGATGTGAAACCCTCAGGCTGCGTCATATAGATCTATTCCTTAATGTTTCCATTAAGGAACGTAGTTTTCACATCCATTTGCCATATCTCATAGTCGTACCATGCGGCTACGGCTAGTAGGATTCTAATTGACTTGAACATTGCGACTGGTGAGAAGGTTTCATCATAGTCAACACCTTGTCTTTGAGTGTAACCTTTCGCGACCAGTCGCGCCTTGTAGGTCAGTACCTTACCATCAGGCCCAAGTTTTCTCTTGAATATCCATTTATACCCAATAGGAACTATTCCTTCGGGAGGATTAACAAGGGTCCAAACTTGGTTTGAATACATTGAGTTAATCTTAGATTGCATTGCTTCAAACCACAAATTAGAATCGGTATCGGAAATTGCCTCCTTGAAAGTTCTTGGATCACATCCAACACTTTGATCACTTTGATCATCTTCAAGGAGGAAACCATATCTAACAGGAGCCCTAGGAACCCTTTCAGATCTCCTAGGCGTGTCCATATCAAGTATTGGCTCTTGAGGTGCGGGAGATTCACTTGTTACTTCATTTGGTTCTCAAACCTCTTCGAGTTCTACTATTTTGCCTTTTCTATCAAGTAGAAATTCCCTTTCCAGAAAGTTGGCATTTTTAGAAACAAACACTTTTATTTCGTTTGGATAGTAGAAGTAATATCCAATAGAATTTTTTGGATACCCAATGAAGTAACATAAGATGGATCTATTATCCAGCTTAACTCCCACTGTCTGTTTCGCGTAAGCAGGACATCCCCAAATCCTCAAGTATGAGTATTTGGGTGGCTTGCCCATCCATATCTCATATGGAGTTTCATCCACCGCCTTGGTATGGACGTTGTTCAAAAACATTACCGTCGTTTCGAGCGCATAGCCCCAAAACGAGGCAGGAAGTTCAGTGAAACTCATCATAGATCGAACCATGTCCATCAAGGTTCGATTACGACGCTCCGCTACACCATTGAGCTGTGGTGTGGCCGGAGGGGTCCACTGTGAGAGAAACCCATTCTCTTTTAAGATATTCTTGAAATTCTACACTCAATTATTCTCCACCTCGATCGGATCGAAGTGTTTTAATACTTTTTACCAACTGATTTTCTACTTCAGCCTTGAATTCTTTGAACTTTTCAAAGGGTTCAGACTTGTGCTTCATTAAGTACAAGTACCCATACCTAGAGTGATCATCGGTAAAGGTGATGAAGTAGGTGTGACCGGACTTAGTACCAATGCTAAGTGGGCCACACACATCAGTGTGGATCAAATGCAATAGGCCTTGAGCACGTTCAGGCTTGCCCGTGAAGGGTAATTTAGTCATTTTTCCCTTGAGACAAGACTCACAAGTTGGTAGGGAGTTAATATCAGACATATCAAACATGTCACTCCTAATCAACTTGTTCATCCTATTCAAGAAAACATGACATAGCCTAGCGTGCCAAAGTTGTGCCGGGTTCAAGCTATCATTTTTCCTTTTAATAGTTGTTGTATGTGTTTCCACATCGCGAGTTGGAACTTCTTTTAATTTTAAGGTGTATAGATCGTTTTCGCGTTCCCCAATTCCAATCAAACATTCATTCTTGTATATATTGCAAATCAAATTGACAAAATGACAAGAATATCCATCACTATCAAGCATAGAGACAGAAATGATGTTCTTTATTAATTCAGGAACAAATAAAATGTTTCTTAGCAACAACTTAAAATTTGAAGGCAAAAATAAATAAACATCTCCTATAGTTTCAGCAGCAACCCTTGCTCCGTTGCCAAGCCTCAAGTGGATCTCACCCTCTCTAAGACGCCGGCTTCTTGTCATTACCTGTAAATCATTGCAGATATGAGATCCACATCCTGTATCAAGTACCCAAGAAGTTGAGTTAAGAGACATATTTATTTCAATGTAGATTATACCTTTTGTAGTTCGCAACTGCTCGTGGTAATCCTTACAGTTCCTCCTCCAGTATCCAGGCTTGTGGCAGTGGTGGCAAACATCCTCAGATTTGTTCGGCTTTGAAGTTCCTGCCTTGGGCTTCTTGGTGGGCTTTCCCTCCTTCGCAGGGGCAGAACGCTTCTTACCCTTGCGTTTGGGCCCCTTCTTCGTAGAGGAAGAAGAGCCCATAAGGAGGACGGGCTTGTCCTTCTTTATGGTCCCTTCGAACACGACAAGCATGTTCACCACCTCTTCAAGGGTGGCTTCCAGTTTGTTCATGTTAAAGTTGACCACAAAGGGGTCGAATGCAGCAGGGAGGGAGAGGAGAAGCAGATCCACAGACAGCTCATGTGGAAGCGTGATATCAAGGCCAACTAGCTTCTCAATGAGCCCAATCATACGAACCCCATGCTCGCGGACCGAAGTCCCCTCGCGCATGCGGCTCGTCATGAGCTCCTTGACAGTAGTGAACCTTTCAGTCCGAGAGTTCTCCCCATACAGCTCTTTGAGATGAAGGTGTATGTCAGCAGCATACACCGTCTTCTCAAAACACCGCTGCATTTCTTTGGACATCGATGCTATCATATAGCACCGTGCCTTAAGCTCGTCGTCCCACCATTTGTCCAGCTTTTCCAGCTCCTCAGGACTGGCATCGGCAGGGCCTTCCTTCGGAGGGGTCTTCTCTAGCGTGTAGAGAAGTTTCTCCGAAGCCAAGAAAATCTTGAGGTTTCAAAGCCAATCTTAGTAGTTCAAACCAGTGAACTTGTTGCTATGCAGTATAGCAGCAAGTGGATTTTTTATTGAAGACATTGTAATAGCAGTTTATACTGAAAAGAAAACAGACATGCATTACAGACTATTTATGAAAAACGCTAAGACATAAAACAAGGTCATTTAGTTTTATGAATTACCCTCCACTATTTTAACGGCTGATTACTATCATGTGTCAAGATGACCCATCAATGTTGAGTTGTGATGTACGGTCCCCTTAACGTCCCCAATAATATGAGCCAACGTTAAAGGGAGTTCCAACCAACTCACAGCAAGTGTCAATGACGTGTACAGCTTTCCGGCATACATAACCCCCTCAATAATATGAGCCGGGCCACGTATACGGGTAGCATCGACGTACACCCATTGTTGATGGAAGGTAGGAAATTTTAAACAATATTTAAATTCCCTTAGCTTAACGAATAAACTTTTGATCTTAATATAAATTTTAAATCAAATTTAAAATGAGGATTTTAATTTTGAAATTATGTCTCAATAATTTTAAATCAAATTTAAAATAGCGGATTCAACAGATATATATCACATATATAAATGGGATGATCGATAAGCGAGAGCTATGTGATCCGTGGTTGCCAAGCACGGATCTAGGTCCAATCCTAGGTGAAATGCAGTATGCAAATGCAATCCTATTACATAAGCTTCCAGTTTTACAAGTCTTAGGTCTTCAATATCTTTGATCATCATCTCCACCATCTTCAAAATTATCCTCCCACTAAGTCTAATATTTACATTTAAATAACCATGACAAATAGGGATACAAAGGGGTGGGAACGGGCCACAAACAGACTCACTTTGAAATGATATCAACAATATTACAACCTAGAATTGTAAAACCTAGCATACACCTAACACATTGGGCACGGCTCTCGATCATCCCAAACAGTATCAATTAACTCAATTAATCGACATACATAAAATAATCAAATCAAATTTGATTTTATCCAACAAAATCATATTTTAAATATAAAATCATATTTATAAATTTGTTATTTTAATTGCTTCAATTTTGGGCTCAAAACAATTTAAGGTCCAAAATCTCAAAAATTTTCAAAAATTAATTTTTATCCGACCAAAAAGCCCAATATCAATTATTGGCCCAAAAACCCCTCGGGCTGCCCGGGACAGGCCTGGAAAAACCCTAGAATTCAAAAACCCTTGCCGCTTCTCCGCCCCGGAACGCACTGGCGGAAAAACCCCTCGGGCTGCCCGGGCTCAGTAACTGTGCTGCACGCTGTGCGCAATGTGTGCGCACGGAGGCGGCCACCTGCACGACCAGTTCGCGCAGGTGTGGCGGCGGTGACGCGCACTACCATGCGCGACGTGCGCGCAGGGTTGTGCGCGATAGGCGCGCAACCCCTGCCGCAACGTGCGCGCGGGGCGCGCGCAACGCCTGCCGCATCCTGCGCGCACGATCGTGTGAATCACGCCGCGAATCTCGCGCGGCAGTTTCGCACGCCGTGCGCGATGGGTGCACGGTGGCGTGCGGCGGCGTGCCCGACGGCTTCCCCGAAATTTTTTTTTTTTAAAATCTGAGATCTGATGCAATACAGGCACAAAAAGTGTATTGACAGATCCGATCCAAAGCTCTGATACCACGGTTGGCGCAGCGGCGGATCCGGATCCCGCTCCCGAGGCGTAGCGAAAGATTTAAAATTTGGACCCGAGAACGGTAAATATACCTGTAAATCAATACATAAACATGCATAGGTTTTGATCAGTACCTTGCTGGTGTCTAGGCGCCTGGCTCCGACCAATTTCATGAGGAAATCGGCACTTCAACGGTTGGCGGTTGTTGGCCTCCTAATCCGGTCCACGACTGGAATCCCATTTCCTTCGTCGGTCTGCACTAGAAAACACGACGAAGATTCACGGATGGAATCTCCTCGCCGAAACGGTCGGAACAAGTCCGACGGCGGCGACGACGTCGGCGGCGGGCGGCGACGGCGGGGCGACGGCGGCGTTGAGAGGGGAGGAGAGGAAGGGTTATATGCTGAGGAGCAATTTGGTACGAATCAAATGAATACCCCAGGGCCCCTATTTATAGATTTTCCATGGACTTGAACCAGCTTAATGGGCTTGGGTCGGGCTCAGGCCGAGGATGAACATTGGTTTCAAGTCCATCACTGTGGCTCCATCATAATTCCAATCGACGATCAGATCGGACCGATCTACACAGTGTACAAAACTGAGCATTATGATGTGAAAACAATTTTTCGGACCACCTAATCCAAAATAGCAGTTTGGCCCCTGTAAGCTTCAAGGATAGTCAAACTAGCTCAAGATTAGGGAAATTGCATTTTGACCCTATTTAATTTTAGGAAGTCGCACTTCCATCCTTCCTCCTCCTATACTCAACAAATTGAGTTAATATCCATGCGGGAATTGAGAAACCAGTACTTGTGTGACCCTCAATGGTTCAGATATACAGCTAGCCGTGGGCTCACGACATTTGTGACTCCAAAATCACATTTTCGGACTGACCCATCGGATCATGGTAAAGCGTCTACCAACATCGCCCCATGATCCCCTAGGTATCACTGATAGTGCCTGCAAGAACTAGTCGGTCATGGTTAGCGTACAGTACGGTCCTTTCAACACAAATATCCCGATCAGATCAACGATCATTGGTAAATCGAGAGTCGCTAGAGATCCAATAACCATGAATACATCTTGGAGATCAAATAGTGACATCGCATGTGTTACTAGGTAAACCCATTTACCTAAAACACATCAAGTACTCTGGCCAGAAATTTGTCATACTATTATCTTCTCAGATAGCATAGGATATCCACGCACAAAGGTGAGTGATGAATCCTCGACAACGAAGCATCGACTCCTACATGCATCGGGACCTCACCCAACCCCGCCACCTGATGACCCCAACTGAGTCGGTAAACGGGTCAAAATGAGGCACCTATCATGTAGAGTCTCAATGACGTTTCGAGTAATAAGGGCTAATATGTATAGCCAAGACCTCGAACTTAATCCACTCGACAAATGGTAACCACTTGGAAAGTCCGAACGAGGGTGGTTTGATAGATCATCAGGTCACTATCCATCTGCATGCTCAGAACATCAAAATGTTCCCTACCAATGAAACGTGGTACTTCACGTCGCAGATTCTAGTCTCAAACTCGAGCGGTCTTATCATCATTTTGGCGGCCCAATCGACTAGAAACGAGTTTAGAACACACAGTGACTATTAGATGTGTTTCATGATAGCCATCATATCCACTATCACATCTAACATACACTATGGTGCATTCTAGGTCTTTATCCAACACGATTGTTAACATTATAAAATAATGAAGATAAAGAATGCCATAAAAGAATACGAATTTCATAAATAAAGATCGTTTTACATAGAGTCAACAAGAACCCACACGCCACAATTTGGCTAGTTGGGCACCTACTCTAATAGCTCCGACCATGGGCGGCCGGAGCAGGGAGGTCGAAGGGCGAGAAGGGGCGTGGTCGTGTGGGGGCGGCGGCGTGCGTGTGATGTTTAGGGTTGGCGTGTTGCATGGGCCGGCCAGTTCGGCTGGATCGGTTTGTTGGGTTCGGTTGGACCGGGTCGGTTAGTCGAGGATCGAGTCAAAATATTTTAAGTTTGGTCCGACTTATCTGGACCGGGTATTTTAATTTTAAATTTTTAGGTCCAATTTTTAGAATTTTAGGTCAAACGTTTTAAGTCAAACTTTTAATGATTTTATGGACCTAATATTTTTGTTTTAAGTTTTAAAGCCAAATTTTTGGTCAATGAAACTTTTACTTGGTCAAATTTTAATAGTTTGATTTTAAAGTAAAGGAGTGAGTATTTTATAAGCTTTTTAAAGCTTAATTTTAAAGTCATGGGTCAAGTCATGTTTAGTGTTAGATGTCATTTTAAAGTTAATTCTAGGCTTTTGGGCTTAGAATTAGTGGACCGGACACCTGAAGCAGTCCTTGACCGGAGTAGAAAATGTAGAAGCCCGTGAATATATATTTAATTATATATGTAGTATTTTATGTATGATAATGTTTTAAATGAAAGAATTAAATATATATTGACGGGTTAAGCCTTTTATATTGCATGTTTTTATGAAATGCACGCATCATGAAAGCTTATGAAAATGTTAAGGCATGAAAGAAAAGAAAAATATTTTCGAGGGATTGAAGTGATGTGTGGCAAGTTTACGATGGGCGAAGTCGGGATACCGGGCCCGAGGAACCCCTGTTCATGTATTACAAGCTTATGGATCCATGTGTTCACGACATGGTGAAGTGGTAGCATAGAGGTGTGAGAGATCCCGAGGTAAGGTCGGATGAACCTCATCGCCGCATACATTGGTTCTTAGATTGATCAATCGCTTATGTTATGGCTCACACTTCATGGATACGACTCGCACGCCCTTTTACGCTATGTTATATTGTGTTCATGCCTCAGTATGTTACGATATATGATCATAAACTATTATGAAGAGTTTCAACGCATGTTTCATGTTTTGAGGTTATTTTACTAAACGTATGTGCTTGCATGCGATTTTATTATACGTACTTTGTTATTATTCAGATAGAGCATGTTGGGCCTTTAGGCTCATTAGGTTTGAATGGTGCAGGTGATGACCCTGTCGATTTTATGCCGACCGACGGTGAGGATCTCTGAGCGCCTGTTGCAGCTATACCCCGTGACCACTCTGACGTCTTCATTTTATGTTATGAAACATTTTCAGTTATTTTATCAGTCATGTTTAGTTTCCAAAACTTTTACGTACTTTGGTTTTAAACCATATGGATGATTTATGTTTGAAGACATTTATTTATTATTCTTGCTTTAAATTAATGTTGAGAAAAATGTTTTAAAGGGGATGAGTCATACTTTTAAAGATTTTTTATTCCGCACTTTCTTTTTTTAACAAAAATTCCTATTAGTACGGTTCGTCTCAGTTGGTATCAGAGCTGTGGTTCTGTGGGTGTACTAGCCTACTGCGTGGAGCTCGAAAGTCGCACTGCCAGTCTGTAAGTTTAGAGTTTTACGATTCGTGTTTATTTCGGCATGATGCATGTTCTATTTTCAGCACTAGAGTTACCTTAGGAGTTTTTGGAGTTAGACGCTTAGTCATGCACTTAGATTTATGTGAATGGGTTTTGCGTTCCAGTATGCCTCCCAGATGCGATAGGAGTCAAAGAGTGATAGTACGCCTCCTCCTCCTCCCCCACCTCCTCAGTTGACACTGTATGAGAGGGCTAGTGTGGACATGCTAGTCGGGATCACCAGGTTGCTGGATAGACGGTCAGAGCAACCTGGGAAAACGCATGAGGAGGACGTTGCTGAGTGGTTTCGCAAGCAGGGACCCAAGGATTTTTTGGGAACTACTGACCCGCTTGTAGCTGAGGAGTGGATCCGATCGCTGGAGACCATCTTTGCCTATATGGTCTCCCGGATGCTGACAAGGTCTGATGTGCTATCTTTATTATGAAGGGAGATGCAATTTTTTGGTGGGAGAGCACAGTGGTGGGTTTGATTCTGGAGAGCTTGACCTGGGAGAGGTTCAAGATCGTTTTCTTTGAGAAGTATTTCACTGCTGATGCCCGGAGCCTACTTATCAGGGAGTTTATGAGTCTCCGCCAAGGAGACAAGTCTGGGGCCGAGTATGTGTGGCAGTTCGAGCAGGGGTGTCATTTTGTGCCCTCGATCGCGCATGTGGAGAGTGAGAAGTTGAGGCAGTTCACTGATGGGCTGCGACCAGACATCCACCACGATATCAATATGGTGGACGTGGCTACATATATGGTGGCAGTGAACAGAGCTTACCGGTCCGAGAGGGGCCAGAAGGACATGAGGGATGACTTCCAGAGGAAGCGTCAGTTACAGCAGCCAGTCAGGGGACAGTCTTCGTAGCAGCCAGTGAAGAGACCATTTCAACGGCCTCCTAAGGGCCCATCTCCTCATGGGCAGCGGCAGAGGAGACCTCAAAGCCAGCAGAGGCCACAACAGTAGGGGACCAGTGCCCCTAGACCTGGAGGGACATCGATCTGCAAGGAGTGAAATAAGAAGCATTCAGGAGCTTGTATGGCGGGATCAGGTAGGTGCTACCACTGCAAGGATCCAGGGCATATTTATAGGGATTGTCCTAAGAGGAGATAGGCTATAGGTCGTGTTTTTGTGATGCAGGCGGAGGCTACAGACCCTGAAACGACACGGATTACAGGTATTCCGCTTTAGAATTTCCGCCATTTCCGTGATTTTGGAATGTTGGTATTTGGGTGTTTTAAATTGCATGCTGAGTAGAACACTGCTAAAAGGTTTATGCCTTAGGCAGTTGGGCTGAATCTAGTATGATTGTAGACCTTCTAGAACGTGCTTTGGGAACGTAGACGGATAGGACTAGCGAACCTATAAATGTATTAGGTATCTAAACTGTATTTGGGAATCTAGTTTGACTATAAACGCGTGCCTGTGTGACGTTTCTAATTCAGGCGAGATCCGGGTGCTTGGTATCACTACCCTTGCCTTGATAGACTCAGGGGCGACCCACTAGTTTATTTCGAGTGCGTTCACGCAGAGGATGGGTATTATTTCGGAGAGCTTGGGGGTAGCTCTCATCGTGACGGTTCCATCAGGAGAGGAGTTGACGACGACCAGCGTTGTTCAGGGTTTGACGATGGTGTTCCAGGATCATGCGGTCAGAGCATACTTGATCTTTTTGCCCATGTCAGGATTTGACCTCATTCTAGGTATGGACTGGTTGACAGAACATGGAGCAGTGCTTGATTTCCAACGGAGGTCAGTGACGATCAGGCCACCAGGGCAGGAGAATTTCTTATTTGAGGCAGCGAGGAGACCACGAAAGCCCAGGTTCATATCTTTTCTACAGGTCAGGAAGCTAGTTGAGCTGGGTTGTCAGGCGTTCTTGGCCAGTGTTACCACCTCAATCGATTCAGCAGGCCCTTCACTGTCTGATGTGGAGGTAGTCAGGGACTTTGTAGATGTTTTCCCTGATGACTTTTGGCTCGAGCAGGAGGCATTTTTGGGGCATATCGTTTCTAAAGATGGGATTGCAGTCAACCCGTCGAAGGTGGAGGCAGTACAGAACTGGGGGATTCCAAGGAATGCAGCGGAGATTCGCAGTTTCTTGGGCTTAGCAGGTTATTACCACAAGTTCATCAAGGGATTCTCTTTTATTTCAGTGCCCTTGACAGCCCTGACCAAGAAGAATGCGAAGTATGTGTGGAGTCCTGAGTGTCAGAGGAGTTTCGATCAGCTGAAGGAGGCTCTCACTTCAGCGCCAGTTTTAGCGATACCTGTGGATCACGAGAAGTTCATGGTGTATACGGATGCTTCCCTGAGAGGGTTAGATGCAGTGCTGATGCAGGGTGGCAAGTATATCACATGTGAGTCGAGGCAGTTGAAGATTTATGAGTAGAAATATCCGACGCATGATCTGGAGCTAGCAGCAATGGTGTTCGCGCTGAAGATTTGGAGACACTACTTGTACGGTGAGAAGTGTCAGATTTTCACCCACCATAAGAGCCTCAAGTAATTCTTCACACAGAAGGAGCTGAACATGAGGCAGCGCAGGTGGCTAGAGTTGGTGAAGGATTATGCTTGTGACATTAGCTACCATCGAGGTAAAGCTAATGTAGTAGCAGATGCTTTGAGCCGAAAAACTTCAGTAGTTGCATTATTATCAGTCGAGAGGCCACTACAGGCTGAGATTCAGAGATTGGACTGGATTTATATTCAGTAGGCTGTGCACCGAACTTAGCAGCTTCATGGTTCAGCCGGATCTTTGAGATCGGATTAGAAATGGACAGGCCTCTGATGAGCAGTTACAACAGTGGAGACAGAGAGATGAGGTCAGAGGACGGGGTCTGTATACAGTGGAGGATGGGATCGTTCCTTTCAGAGGTCGCATGTGGGTGCTGAGTACTGGACAGCTGAGAGCGGAGATTTTAGCAGAGACTCATGCATCGACGTACTCCATCCACCCAGGGAGTACGAAGATGTATATGGATTTACAGACGCTCTACTGGTGGCTGATGAGCAGTTACACAGTGAGACAGAGAGAAGAGGTCAGAGGACGGGGTCTGTATACAGTGGAGGATGGGATCGTTCCTTTCAGAGGTCGCATGTGGGTGCTGAGTACTGGACAGCTGAGAGCGGAGATTTTAGCAGAGACTCATGCATCGACGTACTCCATCCACCCAGGGAGTACGAAGATGTATATGGATTTACAGACGCTCTACTGGTGGCTGAGGATGAAGATATTTGGCGATTCGTATCCGAGTGCTTTACTTGTTAGCAGGTCAATGCAGAGCATCAGCGACCGGTAGTGTTATTACAGCTATTACCTATTCTCGAGTGGAAATGGGAGAATATCACGATGGATTTTGTGCTTGGGTTACCTAGGAGTCCCAGAGGTTACACAGCGATATGGGTGATTGTGGACAGACTCACCAAGTCCACGCATTTCTTACCGATGAAGACCACTTTCACCTTGACACAGTACGCATAGCATTACATCAGGGAGATTGTCAGGCTGCATGGCATACCGGTATCTATAGTATCATATCGGGACAATAGGTTTACATCTGCGTTTTGGAGGATCTTGCACGCAGCTAGGGACTAAGTTGTCATTCAGTACAACTTTTCACCCTCAGACGGATGGCCAGTCGGACAGAGTCATCCAAATTCTGGAGGATCTGCTAGAGCGTGTGTGATAGACTTCCAGGGTACGTGGGATTCGAGATTTCCTCTGGTAGAGTTCACATACAATAACAGCTTTCAGGCATCGATTGGGATGGCTCCATATGAGTATTTGTACGGGAGGAGATGTAGGTCTACCGTGCCCTTGGATGAGGTTGGAGAGAGAGTTTTGACTGGTTACAGAGTTGGTGCAGCAGACAACAGACATTGTGATGAGGATACAGGATCGGATGAGGACAGCCCAGAGTCGTCAGAAGAGTTATGCCGATCGGAGACGACGAGATCTGGAGTTGGCTGTAGGAGACCATGTATTCGTGAGGATATCGCCCATGAAGGGCGTGATGCGATTTTGTCGGAGAGGCAAGCTCAGCCCGAGGTTTATTGGGCCATTAGATATTTTGGATAGGGTTGGTACGTTGGCATATCGAGTAGCACTACCACCCAGTCTGTCAGCGGTGCATAACGTATTTCATGTTTCAATGCTGAGGAAGTACGTCCCGAACCCATCGTATGTGTTGGAATTTGAGCCACTTCAGTTAGCACCAAACTTATCTTTCGAGGAGCGACCGATTCAGATCTTGGCTCGAGAGGAGCGCAGGCTGAGAGCATGGAGTATTCCGATGGTCAAGGTCCGATGGCAGAATCACTCAGAGGATGAGGCTACCTGGGAGACCGAGGCCGATATGCAGACGTGTTACCCAGAACTTTTCGGTACGTAATCTAATTTCAGGGACGAAATTCCTATTAGGGGGAAGAGTTGTAACGCCCAAAAATCCTAATTACGTGAAAATGAGTTCATAACTAGGGGGAAAATTATTTTAGAAAATTATATGCTATTTTATGTGAATTAATAATGGTTTTAATGTTGCATGATGTGCATGTCATGTTTTCAGTCTATTTGAGTTCTGGACGCATGGACAAGACTAGGGACGATCGAGATGAAAATTATTTGAAAGTGTATGCCCTCAGATTTTTAGAGCAAAATTATATTATTTTAAGCAGCAGTTTCCGAAAAATGAGTTTTCATCATTATTAGTTGAGGGGTACTCGTTTTTCGCCTATACAGGCTGTTTTAATGGACTTTCTTATTTTTAAAATTGAGGAGGCCATAATTTACAAAATTTTAATATTTTAAAGCGTATGTTTAGAGTTTGATACAAAATTTAATTAAGTGGAGGGTTAGTATAAGAAAACTCTTAATTTTTCTTAATTAAAATATTGGAGGGGTAATTTGGATACACACTCATTTTTACAACCCTAATCTTCGTGTAAACCCTATCCCCCTCCTCCCCTCACTCCCACGCCTCCATCCCTCCCCTCATAGCATGAGCTCTTCGAATTTTGGGTGTGATTGAAGGTGGTTGTCCCGATCTCTTGTCCTCCACTCCGATAACGCGTATCTCTTCCATATTCTCCAATCAAGGCAAGGTTTCTCCGTTTCGTAGTGTGATGCGCTTTGGACGCAAGGGAAAGTTAGCCCCTCGTTACGTTGGTCC
>KQ988495.1:475232-512992 GCA_001598015.1 Dorcoceras hygrometricum
CCCCGGCCATGGGCGGCCGGAGCAGGAGGTCGAAGGGTGAGAAGGGGCATGGTCGCGTGGGGGAGGCGACGTGCGTCTGATTTTTAGGGTTGGCGTGTTGATGGGTCGGCCGGTTCGGCTGGACCGATTTGTTGGGTTCGGTCAGACCGGGTCGGTTAGTCGAGGGTCGAGTCAAAATATTTTAAGTTTGGTCCGACTTATTTTATTTCTGGACCGGGTATTTTAATTTAAAGTTTTAGATCCAATTTTAAGAATTTTAGGTCAAACGTTTTAAGTCAAACTTTTAATGATTTTATGGACCTATATTTTTGTTTTAAGTTTTAAAGTAAAATTTTGGGTCAATGAAACTTTTACTTGGTCAAATTTTAAAGGTTTGATTTTAAATTAAAGGAGTGAGTATTTTATAAACTTTTTAAAACTTAATTTTAAAGTCATGTTCCAAGTCATGATGTCATTTTAAAGTTAAGTCTAGGCTTTTGGGCTTAGAATTAGTGGGTCGGGCACCTGAATCAGTCATTGACTGGAGTAGAAAATATAGAAGCCCGTGAATATATATATTTAATTATATATGTAGTATTTATGTATGATAATATTTTAAATGAAAGAAATAAATATATATTGACGGGCTAAGCCTTTTAAATTTCATGTTTTTATTAAATTCACGCATCATGAAAGTTTATGAAAATGTTAAGGCATGAAAGAAAAGAAAAATATTTTCGAGGGATTAAAGTGATGTGTGGGCAAGTTTACGATGGCGAAGTCGGGATATCGGGCCCGAGGAACCCCTGTTCATGTATACGAGCTTATTTATCCATGTGTTCACGGCATGGTGAAGTGGCATTATAGAGGTGTGAGGTCTGAATCGTTAATTAGCTAATTGGACAATTAATCGGGCGTTGGATTAGATTTGAAGAAGAGCTAGTTGGTTTGTGCGTGAAATAGCTCTGATCTGGTTCGGAGAAATGGTCAAATTTGGTTGGTTGAGCCCTCAAGAATCGTGTCGCGGGTTATTCGTATGTTTAGAGTTTGATCAACATTTAATTAAGTGGAGGGTTAGTATAAGAAAACTCTTAATTTTTCTTAATTAAAATATTGGAGGGGTAATTTGGATACACACTCATTTTTACAACCCTAATCTTCGTGTAAACCCTATCCCCCTCCTCCCCTCACTCCCACGCCTCCATCCCTCCCCTCATAGCATGAGCTCTTCGAATTTTGGGTGTGATTGAAGGTGGTTGTCCCGATCTCTTGTCCTCCACTCCGATAACGCGTATCTCTTCCATATTCTCCAATCAAGGCATGTAATCTCTTATTTTCTCACCATATTATGCTGTTTTTGATGAATGTTTGCATGAATTGTATGTGGAATCATTAGATCTACGTTTGTTTCTTTAGATCCATGCACGCATCTTAATTTCTAACGCTTATTTGATTCGTTTCTTTTGATGCTTCGGTCTTGGGAGATTCAAGGGGCTAAGGTCAGAGTCTAGGTGGCCTAATGGTGGTCCATAGATGAGGAGAAGATGGTTAGAACACGGCTGAACCGAGGTTGGACGTGCGGCCGCATGGCGCCAAGCGCCGTGTGCGAGCTGCCACTTTCTTACATTTCGTGCGTACGGTGTGGCCCACGGTTGAGGCCGTGTTTGGGTCCAGGGGAACCGAATGGACCTGAGGGTGGTCCAACAGACGGGGCTCCGGCCATGGGCGGCCGGAGCAGGAGGTCGAAGGGTGAGAAGGGGCATGGTCGCGTGGGGGAGGCGACGTGCGTCTGATTTTTAGGGTTGGCGTGTTGATGGGTCGGCCGGTTCGGCTGGACCGATTTGTTGGGTTCGGTCAGACCGGGTCGGTTAGTCGAGGGTCGAGTCAAAATATTTTAAGTTTGGTCCGACTTATTTTATTTCTGGACCGGGTATTTTAATTTAAAGTTTTAGATCCAATTTTAAGAATTTTAGGTCAAACGTTTTAAGTCAAACTTTTAATGATTTTATGGACCTATATTTTTGTTTTAAGTTTTAAAGTAAAATTTTGGGTCAATGAAACTTTTACTTGGTCAAATTTTAAAGGTTTGATTTTAAATTAAAGGAGTGAGTATTTTATAAACTTTTTAAAACTTAATTTTAAAGTCATGTTCCAAGTCATGATGTCATTTTAAAGTTAAGTCTAGGCTTTTGGGCTTAGAATTAGTGGGTCGGGCACCTGAATCAGTCATTGACTGGAGTAGAAAATATAGAAGCCCGTGAATATATATATTTAATTATATATGTAGTATTTATGTATGATAATATTTTAAATGAAAGAAATAAATATATATTGACGGGCTAAGCCTTTTAAATTTCATGTTTTTATTAAATTCACGCATCATGAAAGTTTATGAAAATGTTAAGGCATGAAAGAAAAGAAAAATATTTTCGAGGGATTAAAGTGATGTGTGGGCAAGTTTACGATGGCGAAGTCGGGATATCGGGCCCGAGGAACCCCTGTTCATGTATACGAGCTTATTTATCCATGTGTTCACGGCATGGTGAAGTGGCATTATAGAGGTGTGAGGTCTGAATCGTTAATTAGCTAATTGGACAATTAATCGGGCGTTGGATTAGATTTGAAGAAGAGCTAGTTGGTTTGTGCGTGAAATAGCTCTGATCTGGTTCGGAGAAATGGTCAAATTTGGTTGGTTGAGCCCTCAAGAATCGTGTCGCGGGTTATTCTTGGAGCGCGAAGTTAGATATTTGGAGTTTAGTGAAGCGACGTCGTTCTAGGAGAAAATAGATTTGAGGGTGAAATCTGGTAGTACTGGTTAGATCGATCGGTTCGTGGTTTCAATGTAAACCGGTGCAGTTCGTGAGTATCGGACGAGAAAAGATCTGAATGAGTGGGAGATGGTCATCCGGATCTGGGTCGCGATGCAATGCCGTTTAGCGATATAAGTTTATGAACTAGTTGGATTGTGGTACGATGTCTTTTAGAGGAACCAGCTGAGATATGAGATCTGGTTGTATGAGAGCTGGTTGGTTCGGGAGCTGGATTGTAGTGCGACGCCATTTTGAGAAATCAAATCTGATACGAGCTGGTCGCTATGAGCGTGTTCATGTGCGACGTCGTTTGGTTGTAGCGCGCTGGTATGGCGTATGGTCCAGATCTGGAGTAGTCTTAGATCCGAGTTAGTATCAGTTGTGAGCCCTGTGTTGTCGGTGGATATTGTTCATCAGATTTGGGAGATTTAAGTTATATTTATAGAGGACTTTGACTGTGGTCTCGCAATTATTTCCCAACACTTAAAGATATTCCTCTCGAGAATTCGATACTCCAGTTCGTCTTAGAACCCTAGTTACTGTTCACCGTAGCTTATTTCTTTCGATTGTCGGAGGTAGACGACGCAGCTTTGATCAAGGGTGGTAGCGTTGAGTTCCTCTTGCCAAGATCGTTCTTTCTATACCTCTTTTGAGAGCTTTGAGCAGCTGGAAGAAGAACGCGAAAAAGCTACAGTGCGTTGTTCTTCGTAGTCTGGCAGATTTGATTCTTCTGTTCAGGTCGTGCTTTGAGTAAGTACTAAATTCTACCTTGTGTTTCGTTTAGATCTAGTTATCGTGCTACAAAGGTAGGATAGAGCTAGGTTGAGCTGTTGGCTCCCAGTTCGTGTTTCTGTGCGTAATGACCCTGAGCTGGGTGTTGTTATTTGGCCAAGAAGGTGGCAGATTTGAGTTACTCGGGGCTTTTTTTGTGGTAATTATAGCTCAGAAACTGAAGGTACGGATTTGAGCTTGTCTTACAGCTTTGGGGTAGGCATGGATATATGTGAATGCTTGCTGGAATACGTGTATTGTGTGCTGTCGTATCGTTGTTGCTTACTGCTAGTTTCTGTGCTGATTATTATAAGCTGTTGCATTGGCATACACACATCTTTTCTGTTGATCTCATATCTATTAGCCTTTGTTGTTGTTGTGCTAACTTGTATGTACCAGGAGCTGTTGTTGAGGAAGAGCGGCAATACCGTGCTCCTCATCTCCCTGCTAGGGTTTTTGTTAGCCGCTATGAGACGATTGGATAGCTACCACGCTCTCATGAGCTTTGGCAACATCAGGTTGAGTGATCTGAATATGATCTGGTACCGTGTGTTGAGACGAGTGGATAGCTACCATGCTCTCACATGCTTCGTGGCCACTATCCTTGTTCGTATCTGTTGACAGCTGCTGAGCTGGCCCTTGAGCTCCTTTGGCTTACTGATTCGTTTGTAGCCTTGCATCCTGTTGTCTCATGCATAGCATGTGCATTTTTATCTGTTGCCATCTATTTGCTGTTTGCATTGCTCTTCGTACTGGGGTTTGACCTCTGTCCCTCTGGGACTGGTTGTTTGGTTATCTTTGTGTTGTTCAGGTTACCAAGGTTTCTCAGCTGGTCGAGGAGATGACTCAGCTGGTGGTGCCCAGAGAGGTGGATAGAGTGTCCCAGTTATATATATTGTATGATTATGTAATAGAGTCATCACAGGGGAATGTCCCCTAAGGATGTGATATTCTATTGCTGATTACTAGTTTTGATGTTGTGATACTCGATGCTTGTATTGCTATTTGATTGTTGATTGGTTCTTTGGTTGTTGTAAAACCAATATTTTGAGTATCAATGTATTTTTAAAATTATGTTTTCTATGTCATGCCAAAGCGAAAAATTTTAGCCACTTTTAAATGCTTCCGCCGTTGTTAATTGCATGGTTAATCTCTGTATTGTGCACCGAGCCTGACATTTTTGGTATCAGAGCTTAAACTGGGATAAGCTCGAATTCTTTTGATCACACTTGAGTCTAGGCACTTTGTTGCTTGTTGCATGTGCTTGACTATGTGATATATTTTCTCTGTGATCTTACTGTATTAGTGTTTGCCTAGATGCCGCCTAGACGTAGGGGTAGAGCTATCAGGCCATTCCGATAGAATCTGAGGGTCAGAACGAGGAGATGGAGCGTATTGTTCTTGTTCGTAGGCGCTCTAGGCAGGTTGACGATGAGGTAGACGTAGGCAGCCCGGGTGGACGAGATGAAACTGATCATGGCGAGGTTTCAGCTGATGAATTCTCAGACGTTCTATGGAGACGAGTCTAATTCCGATGCTGAGTCCTGGTTGCATCACATTACAGGGCTGTTTGATAGAGTGCGCTATGATGATGAGCACGGACTGAGTTGGCGACCTTCCAGCTGAGGAAGAATGTAGAGCGTTGGTGGAGAGGTTATTAACCTACTTTCTAGGAGACTGGCATGGGGATTATTTGGGATAGTTTTTGTATTGCGTTCAATCAGGAGTATGTTCCGGAGTCCTATGTTAATGCCCAGGAGCGAGAGTTTGATAACTTGGTTCAGGGAACTATGTCGGTGGGGGAGTATGCTCGAAGGTTTTCTTCTCTCCTTGCCTATGTTACCCATGTGTCTGGCCGTGAGAGGGCGAAGAGGAACCGATTCTTGGAAGGGCTGAATGAGGATCTTTATTCCTTGGTTTTGGTGGGTTCACCTACCAGTTATGCGGATGTGGTGGACAAGACTATGGATATCGAGGAAGGGTTGCGGAACCACAGGTCGAGTTCATCCAGAAGCTGTACAAGGTACACGTCCCAATGTCTTAGGGGCGCAACCTTCCCAACCTTCTCAGCCATTTCAGCAACCCCAGCCTTCAGCAACAATCTAGACGCCACAGGTTTAGGCCGCGTGGTCATCAGTTTAAGAAGAAGCAGGTTTTAGTTCTTCTGGTTCGGGCAGTTTGAGCATAGCAGCCCCAGGGCTATCTTCTGTGGTCAATGTGGAGGCAAACACCCTTCGACACAGTGTGTAGGGGTTCAGGGTGCTTGCAATAATTGTAGGCAGTATGGACATTTTGCGAGAGTATGTCCATTGGCTGGATCTCAGCACACCGCTGCCCCACCACAGGGTCGTTCTGGTGGGTCATCTCGAGGTCGTTCTTTTCCTGTTCCGCAGCAGAGGATGGGAAAACTCAGCATAGGCCGTTTCAGAAGCCTGGTCCTTCGCATTTTGGATAGTCTTCTCAGCCCCAGTTCTCAGGACCTCAGCATGCCCAAGTGAATGCCATGACCAGGGAGCAAGCGGAGGGCACGCCAGGAGGAGTGATAGCAGGTACTTGTACTATTTTTGATTTTCCAGCACGTGTGTTATTTGATACTGGAGCATCACATTCGTTTATAGCTGATGCATTTATGGTTGAGCATGATTTGCATACACTATTTTTCATGATGTTGTTTCTGTTGCGACTCCTGCCGGCGCGAGCCTGTTCTTCCAAGAGGTTGTGATGAATGGCATACTTAAGTTTGGTGAGAATGTGTTGGTAGCGAACCTGATTCAATTAATGATGTGGGATTTCGATTGTATAGTGGGAATGGATGTGTTGTCTAGTTTTAGGGCCACTGTAGACTGTTTCCATGGCGTTGTGCGTTTCCAGCCCCAGTCTGGCAAGAAGTGGAACTTCAATGGCCAAGATTCCCAATCGAAGATTTCATTGATCTCTGCTATGGAGATGTTTGGTTTATTGTCGTTGGATGCATCCTCGAATTCATGCGTAGAGCTTAGTGACATCCCCGTTGCTCGTGATTTCCCTGACGTGTTTCCAGAGGATATTCCTGGTTTTCCTCCGAGGAGGGAGATTGACTTTAGCATTGAGTTGGTGCCTGGCACAACTCCTATTTCGCGAACCCCGTATCGTTTAGCACCAGCCGAGTTGAGAGAGCTGAAGGTACAGCTTAGCGATTTGCTGGAGAAAGGCTTTATTCCACCGAGCATGTCACCGTGGGGAGATCTATCCTGTTTGTGAAGAAGAAGGATGGTTCTATGAGGATGTGCATAGACTTCGGAAACTGAATAAGGCTACTGTGAAGAATAAGTACCCTTTACCGAGGATCGACGATTTGTTTGATCAGCTTCAGGGCTCAGCTGTGTATTCTAAGATCGATCTGCATTCAGGATATCATCAGTTGTGGATTCGAGAGGAAGATGTTGTGAAAACTGCATTTCCTACGAGGTATGGGCATTATGTGTTTTTGGTTATGCCTTTTGGTTTGACTAATGCCCCTGTAGTTTTCATGGATTTGATTAATCAAGTCTTTAGAGAGTTCATCGATCAGTTCGTGATTGTGTTCATCGATGACATTCTGGTTTACTCGAAGACTCCGATGCAACATAAAGAGCATTTGAGGTTGGTTCTCCAAACACTATGAACTCGCAGTTTTATGCCAAGTTCTCTAAGTGCGAGTTTTGGTTCGATAGAGTAGTGTTTCTGGGTCATGTCGTTTAGGCTGATGGATTGTCTGTTGATCCTAGTAAGGTAGAGGCCATAGTAAACTGGGAGCGTCCCAAGAATGTTTCAGAGATTCGTAGCTTTTCGGGATTGGCTAGATATTATCGACGATTTATCGAGGGATTTTCTAGTATAGCTAAGCCTATGACTCAGTTGACCCGGAAGGACAAGAGATTTTTTTGGACAGAGGAATGCGAGAACAACTTCCAACTGCTCAAAGAGAAGCTAATCCCAGCGCCTGTGCTGGCCTTACCTACGGGTTCAAAAGGCTTTGTGGTATGTTCTGATGCTTCAATTAGTGGATTGGGTTGCGTTTTGATGCAACATAGTTGAGTCATTACGTATGTCTCCCGTTAGTTTAAATCCCATGAGACTCGATACCCAGTTCATGATTTGGAGTTGGCAGCTGTCGTCTTTGCTTTGAAGATTTGGCGCCACATCTGTATGGCAAATATTTTGTGATATATACGGACCACAAGAGTCTTCAGTATCTCTTCTCTCAGTCCGACTTGAATATGAGACAGTGTAGGTGGATGGAGCTGCTTAAGGATTTTGATTGTGAGATGAAGTATCAGCCTGGGAAAGTGAATGTAGTTGCAGATGCGTTGAGCAGAAAAGATCAAGTGGTGATGCTTGCATCGCTAAGTATCTCGAAATTTATGAGCATCTGAGCACTACTGGTTTATTACCCATGTGATGACTATTTTGTGGTGTCATCTTTTCAAGTGGAGCCATAGATCATTTCGAATATTAGGGCAGCTCAGAGAACGTATCTGTATATCCACGAGTTGAAGTTGAAGACTCGAGCTGGACAGTTGGAGGATTATTCTGTCACATCTGATGGATGTTTGAGATATCGTGGCAGGTTGGTAGTGCCAAATCTGATTGATTTGAAGGAGGAGATCTTGAGAGAGGTTCACTGTAGTATACATAGTGTCCATCCTGGTGCAAGGAAGATGTACCATGCCTTGAAGCTGCACATTGGTGGGCAGGTTTGAAGAACGAAGTTGCTGACTTTGTTGCTCGCTGTCTGAATTGTCAGCAAGTTAAAGCATAAAGGATGAGACATGGTGGACTATTGCAGAGTTTAGAAGTGCCCCAATGGAATTGGAAGCATGTAGAAATGGATTTTGTGACTCATTTGCCTCGTTCTAGCCGAGGTTGTGATGCTATTTGGGTGGTAATTGATAGACTTTCGAAGTCAGCCCAACTTATTCCCTACAATATGACGAATTCGTTGAAGAAAATGGCGAAACTATACATAGATTGCGTGGTGCGATTGCATGGAGTGCCTGTGTCCATAGTTTCAGACCGAGATCCGAGGTTTACTTCCAGATTTTGGAAGAGTTTGCAAGCAGATTTGGGCACCAGATTGGATATGAGTACAGCTTATCATCCCCAAACCGATGGTCAATCTGAGAGACGATACAGACCTTGGAGGATATGTTGCGAGCTTTTTTTATGGACTTCAGTGGTGGCTGACAAGATTCGTTGTTGCTTGTAGAATTTTCTTATAATAACAACGATTGGCATGACACCATTCGAAACACTGTATGGTAGAAAGTGCAGATCGTCAATCTGTTGGGAAGAAGTAGGGGAGAAGCAGCTGTCTTCACCTGAATTTGTGCAGCATATGAGAGATCAAGTAGATCTGATTCGACAACGTATGAAGGCTGCACAATATCTTCAAGCCAGTTATGCAAACAGAAGAAGTAGGCCTTTAGAATTTCAGGTAGGTGATCGAGTGTTTTTGAAAATTTCTCCTTTCAGAAGTGTTATGAGATTTGGGCACAAGGGAAAATTAGCTCCTCGTTATGTTGGACCTTATGAGATTGTGGATAGGATCGGTCATTTGGATTATCGTTTGTTGTTGCCACCAGATCTGTTCTCCTTACATGATGTGTTTCATGTGTCTATGTTGAGGAAGTATGAGCCGATCCTTCTCATGTGCAACGAACTGACAAGGTAGAGCTGGATTGAACTTTGAGTTATGAGTATCCCTTGCAGATTCTGGACAGGAAGGAGAAACAACTCAGGAACGAGACCATTCCTTTAGTTATGGTTCAATGGAGCAAGCATGGTAGAGAAGAAGCAACGTGGGAGTTGGAGGAGAATATGCAACGTGAATGGCCCCATCTGTTTGGGTAGAACTTTCATAGACTCCAGTTGCTAAATTGCTTGTTGTTGTTTTCCAGATAACTTGAATTCTTGGTTAGTAGCCTCCTGGTGTGTGTTGGAGTGCTTCTGGTTGGTTTTGTTCTGTGATTGTGGATCTGTTGTTCGATTTCTGTGTTGAGTGTTCTTACTTTTGGTGATTGGCTATATCTTGTTATGTTGAGATTTGGACCAGCTTTGAAGTTTGTCGTTTGATTTCTAGGACGAAATCCTTTTTAGTTTGGGAGAAATGTGAGGACTACATCATTTATTAGCTAATTGGACAATTAATCGGGCGTTGGATTAGATTTGAAGGAGAGCTAGTTGGTTTGTGCATGAAATAACTCTGATCTGGTTATCTGGTTGGTTGCGCGCTCAAGAATCGTGTTGCGGGTTATTCTAGGAGCGCGAATTTGGATATTTGGAGTTTAGGGAAGCATGTCGTTCTAGGAGAAAACAGATTTGAGGGTGAAATCTGGTAGTACTGGTTAGACCGGTCGGTTCGTGGTTTCAGTGTAAATTGGTGTGGTTCGTGAGTATCGATCTAGGCAAGATCTGAATGAGTGGGAGATGGTCATCTGGATCTGGGTCACGATGCGACGCCATTTAGATATATACGTTTATGAACTAGTTGGATTGTGGTACGATATCGTTTAGAGGAACCAGCTGAGATCTGAGATCTGGTTGTGTGAGAGCTGGTTGGTTTGGGAGTTGGATTGTAGTGTGACGCTGTTTGAGAAACCAAATCTGATGCGAGCTGGTCTCTATGAGCGTGTTCATGTGCGACGTCATTTGGTTGTAGCGCGCTGGTATGGAGTATGGTCCAGATCTGGAGTAGTACTCAGATCTGAGTTAGTATCAGTTGTGAGCCCTGTGTTGTCGGTGGCTACTGTTCATCATATTTGGGAGATTTAAGCTATATTTATAGAGGAATTTGACTGTGCTCTCGCAATTATTTCCCAACACTTAGAAGATATTCCTCTCGAGAATTTGATACTCCAGTTCGTCTTAGAACCCTAGTTACTGTTCATCGTAGCTGATTTCTTCCGATTGCCAACGGTAGACGATGCATCTTTGAGCAAGGATGGTAGCGTTGAGTTCCTCTTGCCAAGATCGTTCTTTCTATACCTCTTTTGAGAGCTTTGAGCAGCTGGAAGAAAAACGCAAAGAAGCTACAGTGCGTTGTTGTTCGTAGTCTTGCAGATTTGATTCTTCTGTTCAGGTCATGCTTTGAGTAAGTACTAGATTCTACCTTGCGTTTCGTTTAGAGCTAGTTATCGTGCTAGAAAGGTAGGATAGAGCTGGGTTGAGCTGTTGGCTCCCAGTTCGTGTTTCTGTGCGTAATGACCCTGAGCTGGGTGCTGTTGTTTGGCCAAGATGGTGGCAGATTTGAGTTACTCGGGGCTTTTGTTGTGGTAATTATAGCTCAGAAACTGAAGGTATGGATTTGAGCTTGTCTTACAGCTTTGGGGTAGGCATGGATATATGTGAATGCTTACTGGTATATGTGTATTGTGTGTTGTTGTATCGTTGTTGCTTACTGCTAGTTTTTGTGCTGATTATTGTAATCTGTTGCATTGGCATGCACGCATCTTTTCTGTTGAGCTCATATCTGTTAGTCGTTGTTCTTGTTGTGCTAACCTGTATGTACCAGGAGTTGTTGTTGAGGAAGAGCGGCAATACCGTGCTCCTCATCTCCATGCTGGGGTTTTTGTTAGCCGCTATGAGACGAGTGGATAGTTACCACGCTCTCATGAGCTTTGGCAACAGCAGGTTGAGTGATCTAATTATGCTCTGATACCGTGTGTTGAGACGATTGGATAGCTACCACGCTCTCACATGCTTCATGGCCACTATCCTTGTTCGTATCTGTTAACAGCTGCTGAGCTGGTCCTTGAGCTCCTTTGGCTTCCTGATTCGTTTGTAGCCTTGCATCATGTTGTCTCATGCATAGCATGTGCATTTTTATCTGTTGCCATCTATTTGCTGTTTGTATTGATCTTCGTACTGGGGTTTGACCTCTGTCCCTCTGGGGCTGGTTATTTGATTATCTTTGTGTTTTTCAGGTTACCAAGGTTTCTCAGCTGGTCGAGGAGATGACTCAGCTGGTGGTGCCCAGAGAGGTGGATAGAGTGTCTCAGTTATATATTGTATGATTATGCAATAGAGTCCTCACAGGGGACTGTCCCATAAGGATGTGATGTTCTATTGCTGATTATTAGTTTTGTTGTTGGGATACTCGATGTTTGTATTGCTATTTGATTGTTGATTGGTTCTTCGGTTGTTGTAAAAAGAATATTTTGAGTATCAATGTATTTTTAAATTACGTTTTCTAAGTCAGGTCAAAGCGAAAAATTTTAGCCACTTTTAAATGCTTCCGCCGTTGTTAACTGCGTGGTTAATCTCTGTATTGTGCACCGGGCCTGACAAGAGGTGTGAGGGATCCCGAGGTAAGTTCGTGTGAACCGCTTATGTTAGATTGATCAATCGCTTATGTTATGACTCACACTTCATGGATAGGAGTCGCACGCCCTTTTACGCTATGTTATGTTGTGTTCATGCCTCAGTATGTTACGATCTATGATCATGTACTATTACGAAGAGTTTCAACGCATGTTTAAGATCATTCATTCACGCATGTTTTGAGGTTATTTTACTATACGTATGTGCTTGCATGCGATTTTATTATACGTACTTTGTTATTATTCAGATAGAGCATGCTGGGCCTTTAGGCTCACTAGGTTTAAATGATGCAGGTGATGACTCTGTCGATTTTATGCCGACCGACGGTGAGGATCTCTGAGCGCCGTTGCAGCTATTCCCCGTGACCACTCTGACGTCTTCATTTTATGTTATGAAAATTTTCAGTTATTTTATCAGCCATGTTTAGTTTTCGCAACTTTTACGTACTTTGATTTTAGTCATATGGATGATTTATGTTTTGAAGACATTTATTTATTTATTCATACTTTAAAGTAATGTTGAGAAAAATGTTTTAAAGGGAACGAGCCATACCTTTAAAGATTGTTTATTCCGCACTTTATTTTTAAAAAAAAATTTCCTAGAGTACGGTTCGTCTCAAGACAACACAATAAATCGATTTGAACACTGATAAGCAGTCTTCGTATAGTCTTGTGTTCAAATCGCTTTGCTTGTCATTTAGTACATTTCTGCTCTTGAACTCAGACGATATTTGCTCTGCTCGCCAAGCTAGTTTGACCTTAACCAGCTTGGTTTCTTGTACGCCAGCTTGTCTTTGTTCTGTATTGCATTGATTTGGTCGATACTTCATATGTTCTGCTCTTGTTCAGTTCTTCCTGCTCTTGAACAATTCAGGGTTCTGAGCTTGTTTCCCAGTTGGTTTCCTTCCCAGCTGGTTTCTTATTTCACTACAACAGTCTTTGTCATCGTAGGCGTCGACATTGCCCATCTCTCTCATAAGCATCCAGCTTAGCCAAGACTCCTGATCATGTTTTCTCTTCTCTGATCTGGTTTGTCCTTTCACCAGCTTGGCTCTACTCTTATCGTCAAGAGCTTCTGTGTACTTTCTTATTCTCTTTATCCATTCAGACACCTCTTCCAAATCATCAGCAAGTACACCAATCCTTCACTGGTTGATTGAGCCAGTTCTTCTAAGGTACTTTAAACCTTATCCTCGAAGAACTGCAATCTTGCACCAATGATTTTATCCCTTATTCTTGGGATATAATAATCAGTTCTGATTCAGTCTTTCATTGTACTGAGATTCCTATGATGAACTGATTATAGTTGCGCTTATTGATTAGATCTGCACTTGATCACTGCGCTTGTACTCAGCTCCGCATTTGAACACCGCACTTGTATTCTGCACTTGATCTGCACTTGAACAGGCATTTCACTAAATCTTCTCTACGCTTGACCACTGAACTGCTCTTGCACCAAGCTGGTGAATCAGCTTGGTGTTCCCTGTAATCTGGAACTCTTCTGCTTTACCAGCTCGGGCGTCCCCTCACTATCCATCGTAGATATCTTTAACTAGACCATCTTGGGCATCCCCTCACGGTTCCGGTTTGGATATCTTATTGTCTTCTCAAAACTATCAACTGCACATCAATCTTAAATCATTAGTAAGATAATAACAAGTTTTGTGTTAATCAAAATTAAGATTATGATATGTAAAAACAGATCCAACACAATCCATCATTCCTCAAGGATTTCCAAGAAGCCACTAACCAAGAGTAAAAAATAACTCAAAATACTAGTCAGCAAGGAAAAGATTACCTGAGTCAATACTGTGAAAACCCAGAAATTCAGCTCTCGGAAATACAGCCAAAAAAAAGAAACAAAAAACTCAGATCTGGGACGGTCAACTCAGATCTGGGACAATCAACGGTCAACTCAAATCTGGGACGATCTACGGTCAACTCAGATCTGGACGGTCAACAGTCAACTCAGATCTGGGACGGTCAAACAGTCAACTCAACTGGTCAACAGTCAGACAGTCAACTCAGCTGGTCAATAGTCAACTCAGCTTTGGACTGGTCAACTCAGATTTGGTAAAGAAAACTCAGCCCACGAATTTCAGCAAGCTGCTTCACGCGTATAGATCAGATTTTGCAATCGTAATTGCCAATTTGTAGAGATTAATGGCCAATTAAGCCACCAAATTCAATGCCTAAACCGTTACTCTTGTAACAGCCATTTTAATGGCCATAAAATCTGGAATTGATGTCTGTAACGGCTGACCATGTTCCTCCCCCTTCTACACCTATAAATACTTTCCTAAGGCAGTAGATGAATCACACTTCCCCAAAAATTCTCAGAAAAAAAACCAGTAAGCTTCTACGTTAAGACCCTACACCAGCTGTATTACGGTGCTGCGTGTAGTATACCAGATTTCGTTCCTTGAACCACTCAGACTTTAGATTCTGGGCTTTTGCTATATATATTCGTTTGAAATACTATATGATATTCATGCTATAATCTGTTCTGAACTATCATTCGAGCTGCTTCTACGTTAAGACCCTACACCAGCTGTATTACGGTGCTGCGTGTAGTATACCAGATTTCGTTCCTTGAACCACTCAGACTTTAGATTCTGGGCTTTTGCTATATATATTCGTTTGAAATACTATATGATATTCATGCTATAATCTGTTCTGAACTATCATTCGAGCTTTCGTTTCGTGTCAAGTTTTTGCTACGATCTATGCTCTGTTTTAGCACTGATGTTTTCTGTCGTAATATGGGTCTACGGAATATTCCGCACTCTGAGTTACAAGGTGTAACTATTGCCTCGACCCCTTAGAAGAGTAAAAATTAGGGACTGGTCAGTAAACCATAGAAACAAAGTGACTATCAGTGCTACCTGTTACGCTATGCTCTGTTCTGTTATATGCTCTGATCTAAGTATGTATATGTATATTTTATTGTGCTCGAATGGTTCCCCCACTTGCTGAGTGTTTCCCCAAACACTCACCCCTTACTTCTCCCACTCAGATAAGAACGAAAAACAGGTTGAAGAGGAGGAAAAAGAGCTGTTCTGGGGTTCGTGAAGAATTATAATATGTTAATGTAATTTTGCTTCCGCAACTTTGATTTCTTTTTGCAGTTGTAAAGACGGTTATTTCCGGTTATGTAAAAAGACTGGTTTTAAGCTATGCTATGAGGCGTAATGTTTTCACTATTTTATAATTATTTAACATTGCCGATGTCATGAGTCTCGGTCTCGGGGCGTGATATTTTAGTGGTATCAGAGCTCACCAGGTTCATAATTCGGCTGGGAAACCAAATCTGAAATTTTGCAAGGTTCGGGACGAACTTGCAGATTTTCGCATGAGACCAGTGCTACCCCCTCTGAAACTATACAACGAACAATACTCACGACTATGTCGTGACATAAGCCGATTTTTGGCCAAATTCCTTCGTTTATGCCTCCAAAATCGCGTTTTTGCCGTTTTATGGAAAGATTTGAAAATTCGATAACTTTTTGTACGGAACTCCGATTTCAGTTCCGTCAATTGTTCTGTAATCCCTATGGTTAGAAATCACAGTTTATGGAATAATCTCACAACTTTCTATTTTTGGAAATTTTTCTCCGATTTTAGGAAATGGCCCCCTCTTTCCCCCGTACTCGTGCTGCTGCTGCCCTTCGCATGAAGCAAATTGCCCTTGACAACCAAAGCCGCACGATTTCAGTTCCGTCAATTGTTCTGTAATCCCTATGGTTAGAACTCACAGTTTATGGAATAATCTCACAACTTTCTATTTTTGGAAATTTTTCTCCGATTTTAGGAAATGGCCCCCTCTTTCCCCCGTACTCGTGCTGTTGCTATCCTTCGCATGAAGCAAATTGCCTTTGACAACCAAAGCCGCACAATTAGACGTCTTAGAGCCAAACTGGCAACCGAGAGACGAAAGTCAGCTGCTACCAAGGAAGGATTGGAAACTAAGGTATCCAGCCTGGAAAGAGACTTACAAATCCAGAGATGTGATAACCATAGTCTATGAAATACGATGACCCTGTGCCATAAAGACATCGATCATTGTATCTCTCAGCTGGTTGAGGCTAAGAAAGAGCATAAGACTGCCCAAGTAGCGTTAGAAGCCTCTCACAAGACCATTGCCGGGCTTACTCAATTAGGCCTTTGTATGTCAAATAAAATTGAAAGGATGAAGGCAAAGAAGCAACAGGCTAGAGAAAACCATATGGAGTGCCATCATAAGTTGCAGGCTCGTATCCAAGAGGTCGAAGATACGACCCAAGAGCAACACCTAATCATCGAGGCCCTAGTAGAGGAGAAAGCTAGCCTACTCCAAACAAATCCAAGTTCTACAAGAATACAACGGTGCTCCTACTCCATTCGATGATGAATGGGAGGAAGAACCAGAGGAATACCCGGAAGAAGAAGGGCTTGAGGATATTCCTATAGGCGAAGGAGAGATTGTTGATGAATAGAATATGTTTTACCTTTTGAATAAACATTGTTCATTCTTCTATACAAAATTTGCTTATCCCTTCGTGTTAAAGTATTCTCGGTTATTTTGCAATGATACGCATCCACTATTAGTAAAAGCTTTTCAATGGCAGAATATGGCAGGAAACCGGAGAAGCGACAGTAACAATGGAGGTGAAGGATCCTCCAATTCAGAGGTGGTCTTAGTATAGTAGACCTGATGGTAATATCTACCATAGTTGCCACGACTCTCCAAGGGTTGGTCAATATCAACCATAACCAAGCTCCTCCTCCTACCCCTCCACCTCGTGGGACTAAGTACTACTATGAGTCCCTTCGCAAGAACAAAGCCCCCACTTTTGATGGGATCCATGACTCCGAAGTTGCCAGACTTGGATGAAGAATATTGAAACGCAACTTCGACTACTGGAAGTCACAGACGCTTTCAAAGTAGATGTGGTAACACCACTCCTTGACGGCAAAGCTGGAAAATGGAGGGAAGCAGTCGAGCCAACCATGACTGCAAATGGAAAAATCACGTGGCAAAGATTTCGGGAAGCATTCTTTAAACAATACTTTCCAATGGAAGTCAGAATGCAACGGCTCAGCGAGTTTGAAACTTTCACCCAAACTTCAGACATGTCGGTAATAGAGTATACATCCAAGTTCAACTCATTGGGCACCTATGTCCCAATGATCATGGTAGATAATACTCTGAAGATGCATCGATTCAAGAAGGGTCTGAATATCCGTATCCAGTCAGCCCTTGCAGTCTACCAAGCCACCAGCTTTGAGGACTTAATGAGAGCTGCAATCCGAGCAGAGACTGACATAAAGAGGAGGGAATCTGACAACAAGAACAAACGCCCCCTCAATGCTCAGAATTCACACGATGGGCCTAAGGCTAAGTGGCCAAACCTCAGCAACAAAGTACCAGCCACTACACCAAACTTGGAACCTTGCACCTCTTGTGGTCACCGTCATAGTGGAGATTGTTGCAAGCAGAGCGGTGCATGCTTTAAGTGTGGAAAGTTGGGCCATGTGGATTGTCCAGAACACCAAGGCCCGAAGATTGCGTCGAGCAATGCGGCTCAGAACAATCCAAGGCCTAGGGAGGATAACCCAATGCCCGTGTGTTTGCAATGACACAAGAAGAGGATGAAGACGCCAACGACGTGGTGGAAGGTACCATTTTTATCAACAAGATGCCTACTTATGTGTTGTTTGATTGTGGTGCTACCCATTCGTTCATATCTAGGAGATTTACTAAAAGTTAGGGCTAGAACCTGAAATTCTGTGTGAACCGTATAGAGTAGCAACTCCTACCAACATTACCATTGAAACACATAAGATCCATCGGGACTGCGAGATATCCATGAATAACCATTCATTCTCTACAAACCTGGAACAAGTCAACATGGTCGAGTTCGATGCCATCTTAGGGATGGAGTGGCTATCTAAGAACCATGCACTGGTAGATTGTCAAGGTAAGAGTGTGAAACTCCAAACCCCTGATAAAGAGGAGCTGATATATTGTGGTAAGAACAAGGAGCAAAAGTCCCTACTTTCTGCTGCCCAAGCATGGACAGCCATGAAGTCAGGAGCAAAAGTTTTCTTGGCAATGATCCACGAAGTAAAAGAAGGAGACGAACTCAAAAATAGAATTCATATCAGTGGTGCATGAGTTCGCAGATGTGTTTCCAGACGACTTACCTGGAAAAGTGCCAGACAGATAAATTGAGTTCGAAATCAACCTAGTGCCAGGGACGACCCCAATCTCCAAGGCACCCTACCGGATGGCACCTGCAGAACTCAAGGAGCTCAAGGATCAACTACAAAAACTGCAAGACAAAAAGCATATCAGACCCAGTGTGTCACCTCGGGGAGCTCCAGTGTTATTCGTCAAGAGAAGGATGGAACTATGAGATTGTGCATCGACTACATAGAGTTGAACAAGATCACGATCAAGAATAAGTATCCTCTTCCAAGAATTGACGACCTCTTTAATCAACTCAAAGGAGCTACAACCTTCTCCAAGTTAGATTTGAGGTTCGGTTATCACCAACTAAAGATCAAGGCTGAGGATGTTCCTAAAACTGCATTTAGAACAAGATATGGCCATTACGAATTCAAGATGATGACATTTGGTCTAACCAATGCACCAGTGGCCTTCATGGACCTCATGAACCGGGTGTTCAGATCATTCCTCGACAAATTTGTGGTGGTGTTCATAGACGATATACTCGTATATTCATCAAGTGAAGAAGACCACAAGGAACATCTTCGATGTACCCTTCAAACCCTGAGGGAGAAAAACTGTACGCCAAGTTCAAGAAGTGTGAATTCTGACTGAAGAGTGTGGCATTCTTAGGCCATATAATTTTCAAAGCAGGAGTATCAGTGGATCCAAATAAGGTAGAAGCCATCATGGACTGGCCTATACCTACGACGGTGATAGAAACTAGAAGCTTCTTGGGATTGGCTGGCTATTATCGTAAGTTCGTAGAAGGTTTCTCTTCAATAGCCATACCACTCACTAGACTCACCCAGAAGAACTCCAAGTTCAACTGGAACGAAGAATGTGAGGCAAGTTTCAAAACTCTGAAGACAAAGCTTTCGTCTACCCCTGTTCTAACGCTACCCGTGGGGGACAAAAGCTTTACTATCTACAGCGATGCATCTAAAGGAGGACTAGGGTGTGTACTCATGCAAGATGGCAGGGTGATATATTATGCTTCAAGGCAACTAAATACGCATGAACACAACTACCCAACCCATGATCTAGAGCTAGCTGCGGTAGTTTTTGCTCTAAGATTTGGCGGCACTATCTTTATGGGGCAAAATGTGAAGTATTCACCGACCATCAGAGCCTCAAGTATATAGTCACTCAGAAAGAATTGAACCTGAGATATAGATGATGGCTCGAACTTTTAAAGGACTACGACTTGACAATAAACTACCACCCAGGGAAGGCAAATAAGGTAGTCGATGCGTTAAGTCGGAAGAACATGAACAAGGTGATACTATCCTCACTCTCAGCTCAACCGTGCCTCAAATAATTGGTCAAATTCAATCAGGATCGAGACCCTTATCTGACCCAACTTAAGTAACAAATCAAGCAAGGGCAGGTGTTGGAGTTTTGAGTAGACCAAAAGGGAATCATCTGGATGAACGGGAGATTGTGTGTGCCCGATGTCGATAACCTCCGTCAGGGTGTGATGTCAGGTAGTCGATGCGTTAAGTCGGAAGAACATGAACAAGGTGATACTATCCTCACTCTCAGCTCAACCGTGCCTCAAATAATTGGTCAAATTCAATCAGGATCGAGACCCTTATCTGACCCAACTTAAGTAACAAATCAAGCAAGGGCAGGTGTTGGAGTTTTGAGTAGACCAAAAGGGAATCATCTGGATGAACGGGAGATTGTGTGTGCCCGATGTCGATAACCTCCGTCAGGGTGTGATGTCTGAAGCACATAAATCCAAGTTCTCGATCCACCCAGGGAGTACAAATATGTATAGGGATTTGAAATAACACTTCTGGTGGAATGGGATAAAAAGGGATGTTGCTGATTTTGTTGCTAGGTGTCATGTATGTCAACAAGTCAAGGCAGAACATCAAAGACCTGGAGGATTGTTGCAACTACTTGAATTCCAGAATGGAAGTGGGAAAATATATCCATGGACTTTGTAGTAGGTAAAATGAGATTAGGCCATGATGGAATATGGTAATCGTGGATAGATTAACAAAGTTCACGCACTTTCTGCCTGTCCATATGAAATACGGCTTGGACAAGCTCGCTGCCGTGTACATGTACAAAATTGTCAGATTACATAGAGTTCCAACCAGCATTTTGTCAAATAGGGACCCAAGGTTCATATCTCGTTTCTGGAAGAGCTTCCAAGAAGCCATGGGAAGTAAGGTCACCCTCAGTACGGCCTACCACCCACAGACAGATGGCCAAACTGATAGATCCATCCAGACCCTAGAAGACATGCTGCGGACATGTACCTTAGACTTCAGTAATAACTGGAGAGAACATCTACCTCTAATAGAGTTCGTAGCTACCACAGCAGTATAGGAATGGCAAACATTTGAAGCCCTCTATGGACGGAAATGTCGATCGCTGTTGTATTGGGATGAGGTTGGAGAAAAGGCCATCACAGGACCTGAACTCGTCCAGGAGACAGTGAAAAAGGTAGCCATCATAAAAGAGAGATTTAAGGCAGCCCAGGATCGACAGAAAAGCTGGGCAGAATTAAATAGAAGATCCTTGGCCTTCGAGGTAGGTGAAAAAGTGTATCTCAAGGTGTCTCCAATGAAAGGGATAGTCTGATTTGATAAGGCCGAAAAGTTGAATCCCAAGTATGTCGGACCATTTGAAGTCTTGTAAAGAGTAGGAACACTTGTCTATAGACTGGTCTTACCACCCAATATGTCAAGAATCCACAATGTCTTCCATGTTTCACAACAAAGGAGATATATCGCGGATTCTAGTCACGTCCTTGAGGAAGGACCACTCCCGGTGGAAGAGAATTTGACCCAAGGGCTGAACTATGAATAAATCCCTATTCGAATCGTGGACACAAAGGACCATGTGCTTAGACGAAGAACAATCCCATACATCAAGGTCCAATGGTCCAACCACACCGAGAGAGAAGCCACGTGGGAAATGGAGGAGAAGATGCGTAGACAATACCCCTACCTCTTCGAACATCATGAACCCAGTTTCGAGGTCGAAACTTCTTTAAGGAGGGAGAGATGTGAAAACCCAGAAATTCAGCTCTCGGAAATACAGCCAAAAAAAAAGAAACAAAAAACTCAGATCTGGGACGGTCAACGGTCAACTAAGATCTTGGACGGTCAACTCAGATCTGGACAGTCAAATAGTCAACTCAGCTGGTCAACAGTCAGACAGTCAACTCAGCTGGTCAAGAGTCAACTCAGCTTTGGACTGGTCAACTCAGTTTTGGACTGGTCAACTTAGATTTGGTAAATAAAACTCAAGCCAGGAATTTTAGCAAGCTGCTACACACGTACAGATCAGATTTCACAATTGTAACTGCCAATTTAGAGAGATTAATGGCCAATTAAGCCACCAAATTCAATGTCTAAACCGTTACTCTTGTAACAGCCATTTTAATGGCCATAAAATCTGGAATTGATGTCTGTAGCGGCTGACCTTGTGCCTCCCCCTTCTACACCTATAAATACCTCCCTAAGGCAATAGATGAACCACACTTCCCCGAAAATTCTCAGAAAAAAAATATACCAGTAAGCTTCCACGTTAAGACCCTACACCAGCTATATTACCAGATTTCGTTCCTTGAACCACTCAGATTTCAAATTCCAGTAAGTGGGCTTTTGCTATATATATATTCGTTTGAAATACTATATGATATTCATGCTATAATCTATTCTGAACTATCATTGAGCTTTCGTTTCGTGTCAAGTTTATGCTATGATCTATGCACTGTTTTAGCACTGATGTTTTCTGTCGTAATATGGGTCTATGAAATATTCCGCACTCTGAGTTACAAGGTGTAACTATGGCCTCGACCTCTTAGAGGAGTAAAATTAGGGACTGATCAGTAAACCTTAGAAACGAAGTGACTATCAGTACTACCTGTTATGCTATGCTCTGTTCTGTTATATACTCTGATCTAAGTATCTATATGTATATTTCGTTGTGCTTTAATGGTTCCCCCACTTGCTGAGTGTTTCCTCAAACACTCACCCCTTACTTCTCCCACTCAGATAAGAACGAAGAACGGGTTGAAGATGAGGAATAAGAGCTGTTCTGGGGCTGGTGAAGACTTAGAATATGTTAATGTAATTTCGCTTCCGCAAATTTGATTTCTTTTGCAGTTGTAAAAACGGTTATTTCTGTTTATGTAAAAAGACTGTGACTATCAGTACTACCTGTTATGCTATGCTCTGTTCTGTTATATACTCTGATCTAAGTATCTATATGTATATTTCGTTGTGCTTTAATGGTTCCCCCACTTGCTGAGTGTTTCCTCAAACACTCACCCCTTACTTCTCCCACTCAGATAAGAACGAAGAACGGGTTGAAGATGAGGAATAAGAGCTGTTCTGGGGCTGGTGAAGACTTAGAATATGTTAATGTAATTTCGCTTCCGCAAATTTGATTTCTTTTGCAGTTGTAAAAACGGTTATTTCTGTTTATGTAAAAAGACTGGTTTTGAGCTATACTATGAGGCTAAATGTTTTCACGATTTTATAATTGTTTAACATTATCGATGTCATGAGTATCGGTCTCGGGGCATGACAAATACTGCGCATACTCAAACAGATGAGGCCACTTCTGTCTCATCTTATCTTCTACCTCTCAGGTAGCCTCTTCTCTACCATGCTTGCTCCACTGAACCATCACCAACGGAAGGGTCTTGTTTTTCAATCGTTTCTGCCTTCCTGTCCAAAATCTGCACTGGATACTCAACATATCTCAAAGCTTGATCTAGCTCAACTTCATCGGTCTTTAATACGTGGGAAGGATCCGGCTCATATTTCCTCAACATTGACACATGAAACACGTCATGCATCACTGCTAATTCAGAAGGCAACTGCAAACGATACGACAAGGATCCAATCCTTTCGATAATCTCAAACGATCCAATGAATGTAGGAGCTAAATTACGCTTGAGCCCAAATCTCAACAAGCTCTTGAAAGGAGAAATTCACAAAAACACTCGATCGCCAACTTGAAACTCTGAAGGCCTACGCCTCTTGTTAGAATATCTAGCTTGAAGATCTTGGGCATCCTTCATTCTACTTCTAATCAGCTCAATCTGATCCTTCATATGCTGCACAAACCCAGGGGTAGACAGTTGTTTTTCTCCAATTTCTTCCCAACAAATCGGCGATCTGCACTTCCTACCGTTACAAGGCTTAGAATGGTGCCATCCCGATAGTTACTTGGTAGCTTTTATTATAAGAAAACTCTACCAGGGATAAAGAATTCTGCCATCCACCAATGAAATCCATCACAACTGCTCGCAGCATATCCTCCAAAGTCTGTATAGTTCTCTCGGATTGGCCATCTGTCTAAGGGTGATACGCGGTACTCATAGCCAATCTCAAACCCATCGCTACTTGCAAACTCTTCCAAAATCTGAAAGTAAATCTAGGATCTCTATCAGATACTATCGAATCGACACTCCATGCAATCTAACCACATGGTCAATGTATAATCTTGCCATCTTCTTCATAGAATATCTTACATCATAGGAAATGAAGTGGGCTGACTTATAAAGTCTGTCAATCACCACCCAAATCGCATCACATCCCCTGTTTGATCGAGATAAGTGGGTTACAAAATCCATAGCAACGTGCTCCCAATTCCACTGAGGCACCTCTAAACTTTTAAGTAATCCTCCAGGTCTCATCATCTCGGCCTTGACCTGTTGGATATTCAAACATCGTGCTACAAATCCAGAAATATCATTCCTCATGCCTTCCCACCAATAGTAAGATTTCAAGGCATGGTACATCTTCTTCTCACGCAGATGTACACTGTAATGACTACAATGGGCCTTGTTCAAGATAGTCTCCTTCAAGTCTATCAAATTTGGAACCACTAATCTACCACGAAATTCAGACATCCATCAGGAGCACAGTAAAATCATCTAACTAAATATTCTGATCTTTCATCCTTAACTCATGGATGTACGAGTCAGTCCTTTGTGCTGCCCTAATGTCTGCAACAATCTGGGGTTCAACCTGAAAAGAAGAAACTACAAAGTACTGATAATCCGGCTGAAAACGCCATCCACAAGTCCCCAAATGTTCATGGACTTTTGATATACTCAACGACGTTAACATCACAGGCTGGGCTTTCCTACTCAAGGCATCTTCCACTAAGTTCATTTCGCGCAGGCTGATACTGAATTTCACAGTCAAAGTCCTTGAGTAACTCCATCCAACGACGCTGCCTCATGTTCAAATCTGACTGAGTGAAGATATACTTCAATCTCTTGTGGTCGGTGTACACCACAAATTTCTCACCATACAGATAGTGGCGCCAAATATTCAAATAAAAAAATTGGCTGCCAACTCCAAATCATGAACGTAGTATCTGGTCTTGTGGGGTTTTAACTGTCGATATGCATAGGCTATCACTCGCCCGTTCTGCATCAACACACAACCCAAACCCTAGAGAAGCATCGGAGAACACTACAAAACCTTCAGAACCCAAAGGTAAAGCCAACACAGGAGCAGTAGTAAACTTCTCCTTGAGCAAAAGAAACTTGACTCGCACTCGTCTGTCCAGATAAATCTCTTATCTTTCTGGGTCAACTGCGTCATCGGCCTAGCTATTGAAGAAAATCCCTCGATGAAACGTCTATAATAGCCAGCCAAACCCAAAAAACTGTGGATCTCAGAGACATTCCTAGGTCGCTCCTAGTCAAGAACTGCCTCAACCTAACTAGATCCATCGAAATACCCTGTGAAAAAATGACGTGGCCCAAAAAGATCACCCCATCCAACCAAAATTCACACTTAGTGAACTTTGCATACAACTGCGAGTCCCTCAGTATCTGCAACACTAATATCAAATGCTCCTTATACTCTCTTCTGTTCCTCGAGTACACAAGAATGTCATCAATGAAAAAAAATCACAAAGCAATTGATATACTCACTGAAGACGCATTCATCAAATCCATGAAGACAGCAGGATCATTCGTCAATCCAAACGGTATCACAAGGAATTCATAATGCACGTATCTAGTCCGAAACGCCGTCTTCGCTACATCAGCGTCTCTAATCCACAACTGATGATACCCAGATCGCAGATCAATCTTGGAGTATAATGCTGATCTCTGCAGCTGATCAAACAGATCATCAATCATCGGTAGTGGGTACTTATTCTTCACTGTCGCTTTTTTCAGCTGCCAAAAGTCAACACACATACTCATAGATCCATCCTTATTCTTCACAAAAAGATCGGAGCTCCCCAAGGCGACATACTCGGCCTAATGAAACCCTTCTCTAAAAGATCACACAACTGGTACTTAAGTTCCCTTAGCTCAGCTGGAGCCAAACGATACAGAGCTCTAGAAATCGGGGCAGTCCCTCGCACCAAATCAATGCTAAAATCAATCTCCCTTCTCGGAGGAAAACCAGGTATCTCATCCAGAAAAACATTTGGGAACTCTCGGACAATCGGGATATCACTCAATTCCATTCGTGGTTCCGGGGTTACATCCAGGGCATAAATCATGAACCCTGAGTTCCCCATTGATAACAGGCTAAACATCTACATGGCTGACACCAGTGGAATCTTAGACCGCGAATATGTACCGTAAAAATCCCATTCTCCAGATTTAGGTCTAAACCTCACCACACCATGGAACAATCAACTGTAGCTCTATAAACGGACCACATCCATACCCAAGATACGGTCAAAATCCCTAATCTCCAAAGAAATCAAACTTGTCACCGCACATTCTGACCAAATCTAACCACGCAATCCAACACTACCTCACGGGAAAACAAACTCACACCGGCAGGGATAGAAACAAATACAACATCACACAGTGGGGTAGAATTCAACCCACACTCATACACATATCGGATATAAAAGAGTGCGATGCTCTAGTATCAAACAAATATCTGGCAGGAAAATCAAAGATAGATCAAGTACCTGCGATAACTCCTCCAGGAATATCATCAGCTTGCTCTCGAGTCAAGGAATTCACTTTAGCTTGATGAGGTCCCAAAAACTAAGAAGATCCTCCAAATCTAGACGCTTCCCGCGGTTGGAATCCTGATTGCTGGGACGGGACAGGAGGTTGCGGCCTCTGCGAAGAACCACCAGTCGAGCCCTGTTGCGACTGATTAGAGTGTTGTCCCCTCGCCTAAGGACACAAGCTCCAAAAATTGCCAGCTTTCCCGCACTTATAGCAAATACTCTGAACTCCACGACACTGAGAAGTCAAATGCTTACCTCCGCACTGACCACAGACCACTACCTCCAGAGCTATCTGAACCAGAAAAACTCGAACTCAATCGTCTCTTAAACTGCTTACCTCGAGGCTTGAACCTTTGGCAATTCTACTGCTGAGATGTCTGAGGAGGCTGAAATGAGTACATCCCTTCTGGCACGGGATGTAAACCTCGTCCAGATGTCGGCTGAACCTGAGTCTATGCCTCCAAGAGACTCTCCTCTATGTTTACCACCCTATCCACCGCCTCAGCATAAGTCGAAGGAGAACCATCCAACCTCAGCTGAAACAAATATGGTCTCAACCCTCTCAAAAACTTGTTTCGCTTCGTCCTCTCTTGGTTAGCAACATGAGGAACATACAAAAGAAGAGAGGAAAACTATATAACAAACTCTCTACCTTCAGATTTCCTAGCACCAGATTATCAAACTCTCTCTCTATGTTGTTGTAATACAATTATTGGGTATACTCCCGGCGAAAAGCGGCACAGAAGCTCTCCCAAGTAACCAAGACTCTGGTATCTCTCATGGCTCTGGAAGCACCCTTCCACCAACGTTGAGCATGCTCTCTCAACTGAAGAACGGCCAACTTCAATCTCTTCTATCGGAATACTCCATGGTATCGAATAGTACTTCCATGTGTTCTAAGCATCCTTCAGCCATCAAACCACCCTCGGCTCTAGTAAAAGTAGGGGGATTCATTCTCTGGAATCTAGCCAACACTAGCTCTATCTCACCAATCTGTCTAGTCAAACTATCCACCTCAACCTATGCCGGTCCAGCTCGACAGCGCAAAGGTACATTCTGCTGAGCAACATCCTCGTCACTCTCCGGGACTCTAGACTCCTCGACTACCTATCTAGCAGCTCTACCTCTCCTTCTCGGCGGCATCTAACCAAGACTAACAAGGTAACACATAGGCAGATATATATATCACAGAGTCAAGCATAAATGAGAGTTCAAACTCTGTGCCTAGACTCAAGTGTGATGGAAAAGAATCTAGTTTATCCCAGTTTAAGCTCTGACACCAAAATGTCAGGCCCGATGCTCTAAATCAGTTATTAAACACTCAGTTAATGCAAAATATGAAATCTTAAAATGTGGATTAAAATTTTCGTTCTCGACCTGAACAAAAATATAATTCAAAATACATTCATGCTCAAAGTATAGATTTTTAACTCAAAATCTCTACAACAACGAAATGTAAACAATTATCTCAAAAGATACAAATCTTCAAATACAGCATTCACACAGGGCATCCACTGGTAAACTGACTCAATACAATATACATACATGCTCCCCAGCTTAGAGCTACAGTGAAGTCAAACCAGCTCGAGAATATGCTGCTTTCATCCAGCATAGCGCTCAGCTAATCAGCTCAGGTACTCCAAGCAGTACACACCAGCTTGAATCACTCACACAGACCCGGTCTGGTCTACAGTGTTCAGATCAGCTCAGACCTCTACGTTGTTCCATCTTAGGCACGAAGAAACAAAACCAGCTCGCACTCCAAATAGACCAGCTTAGAGCATCCAGCACATCTCTAAGCTGAATCCATCTTGCACTAACACAAGAAATCCAGAGCTGTTAACCTCTAAGATGGTGTCCCCAAAACCAGCTCGTGGCAGAACTCAGACCAGCACAACAAAGTAGTTCAGCTCAGAACCCTTCTTCTCAGACCAGCTCGCGTCTGATCTGATCTATGCCAAACCCAAAGGTTATCATCAGCTTACACCAAACCTCCTAAGCCGATCTCTAACATTGCTTCTGCTAAACAGTTCACAGGATACAATCCAGCTCACACCAAAGCTGGTCTAGGTTTACCACCAAAAAACACCAGCAGACTCTAAGATGGTACCAGCGCATCCTGAACCTGAAACAATTTACCTCAACTAGCTCGCGCAAAACCTTAGACCAGCTGGCAACAAAGCTGATTCCTATCAACCCGAATCCTCAAGTTGTAACATCTCTACTGATAAATCAACAATCGGATCTGATTATCAGTGCTTAAAACCATGCTTCCAACCAATGATAATCTGCACAAAAACCCGAACAGCTTGCACTATCAGCTTAGCATGAATCCTTGGACCAGCACGCATCTAAGCTGTTCCCTTTACCGTTAGCTCACCAAGCTGAAAGATCTCTATTAGTTACTCACTACTTCGATCTGATTAACTCGCTAATTACCATCTGATAATTTCTAGTCCTCACAATTCACCCCCCTCGGAACTCCTGAGCTTACATTTGAACTCTTTTCGATCCCAACGGAGAAGAATATACTTTGATATTGACATGTTGTCGTTAGTTTTTGGAGCTCCAAATGGGTGTATAGCCGATCTTTTTCACATGCATTTAAGGATTTGATCAGATTTAATATGGTTATATACCGAGAAAATAGACATCATACCATTGCACACTACTAAAAAACATGCCTTTGACAATGCGCAATAGAAAACGGATTCATGCAGAACCGTTGTTTTAAATTTTAACAACGGTTTTGGTGAAATCCGTTGCTGAACGCGTTTCCTACCAAAACGATAACGGTTATTCAAAAACCAATGTCTTATGGTATTTTTTTTGGCGCAACAACAACGGTTTTATTAAAGCCGTTGTCATTGAGTCTTTTTTAAAAAATGATGTCAGGAAAGACAATGGTGTAATAACAAACGTTGTCATTGAGCGTGTTTTTAAAGCCAATGACAACAGTTCATTCAATCCGTTGTTTTTTGAGCATGACATTTATTTCAAAATCGTTGCAAGCTTAATTTCTATGTAATATTCCTCTTTATTCCTTGCTAGCCCTCTTTCGACCGTCTCTGAATTTTCTCCTTCGATTCGTTTAATTGGTCACTAATATAGCCCTATTTTGATCGTCTCTTGCCCGTTCTTGTGTTCTAACCTTGAAATTGAAGTTGATCTGTGAGGAACGATCCTGAGCTGAACTGCATAGGTGGGTGTTATGCTGGTTTTTGTCGCGAGCTGTTTCTAGGGAAAATAGCTTAGGAGTGAGAAGCTCTAGGAGGCGTTGTGTAGCGTAGCTGATGCGCAGCTTAGGGATGTTCTTGGTGCCCTAAGCTGAATGTTCAGATCACAAGTGTTGTGCTGCATCGCTTAGCGGTATCAGCCTAGGCGTAAGCTGGTAGTAGCGTCCAGTGTAGGCCAGTGTTGTTTGCTGTCTTCAGCATGGATGAGAGCAGTTCGTAGTTATCAGACCAGTCGTGAGCTGTTTCTGGGAAAAACAGCTTAGGAGTGAGCAGCTCTGGGGGGTGCTGTGCAGATAGATGATACGAACTGTCAGCTTAGGGGTGTTCTGGGTGCCCTGATATGAATGTTCAGATCGCGAGTGTTGTGTTGTGTCGCTTAGTCGTATCAGCTTAGGCATAAGCTGGTAGTATCATCCTGTGTAGGCCAGTGTTGTTTGCTGTATTCATCTTGGATGAAAGCAGTTCATAGTTATCAGACCAGTCGCGAGTTGTTTTTGGGGAAAACGTCTTAGCAGTGAGCAGCTCTGTGAGGCATTGTGAAGCCTAGCTGATGCGAACTGAAGTTTTAGCTGGATTCAGATTAGGGATGTTCCGGGTGCCCTATGAATATTCAGATCGCTAGTGTTGTGTTGTATCGTTTATTGGTATCAGCATAGGCGTAAGCTGGTAGTAACGTCCTGTGTATGCCAGTGTTGTTTGCTATGTATCAGATCGGGTGTGAGCTGGCTTAGCTCTTCTGAGCTGGATGGTGCGAGATATGCGTACGCGAGAGCTGAGCTAAGTGCGCGAGCTGGTACGTAAGTGCGAACTGTTTGGAAAGCTTGAGCTGGGCAGTGAGGGTGCAAGCTGTCCTGAGAGTGTAAACTATGTGAGCGTGATCTGAGTATCAACTTTGGGACCCGAGGTGGTCGGTGGCACTATAGATCAGATCGTGATGATTTAAGTATATATTTACTTTGATCGTGTGCACATCATTCACTTCCAACACTTAGTGTATTTTCTTTCTAGAGAGCGAACCTTAACCTGTAGCGAAAATCTTACTGTTCACTGAACCATATCTTCTCCAATTATCGGTGGTAGACGTTCTTTCCATACCTCTTTTGGAGCCGTGTCTTAGCTGGAAAAGTGCGTGCGACTTAGGCAGGACGTACTGACTTTTCGCGATTTTCGGCTAGTTGGTTCTTCAGCTACGGTAGCGCTTTCGGGTAAGTGTTAGTTCTTGTTATGTGACTCGGTTTAGAGTCAGTTATCGTATTTGGGGGTGTAGGTTCGAGCTGGGTTCTGTTTCTGTCGTAGTTTGTCCTCAAACTAATGTCATGTGGTTGATCGGGTTGTAGCTTTGTGGTTGTTCGAGCGTCTCTGTCGAGTTTCTCCACGATAGCTGGAGTAGCAGTAGAACATTATTGATAAGGTGAATTGTTTTTACTTAATATGCCTTTAATTTGAAAATAAACACTATCTAACAATGTCTCTCTGATGTTGCATTGGTTCATGTATACTTTTGATTTAGTGAAATTAAATTGTCCATCCGTTGAGAATACTGCTATTTTATCTCCGTGTTGATGGTGAGGGCATTTCTAAACTTGTGCTTTGCGATACATTGACATTTTGTTGTTCATAAAATGGTAAATGATGGTAAAATGGAGTTCTAGACCTGCATCAATTTTTCACGTAATGGGGATCCAAGCAGATTGTGCCATGAATTGATCAGCATGTGTTGCAATAAGGGGATGGTGGGTCTTAGTTTCTTGAATAATTACTGTTTGATTCATAAATATCATTGACATGCTGAAAGTCTTGATTGTACCTGTATCGATATGCTTTCTTTCAGGAATTTAGATCAGAACCATTGGTTCATCTTCGTTCAGCTACTCCTCCTCAAATTGAGAAGGCCCTCTTCGATCTTCACATACTGAATCTACTTCTAGACTTTGCTCGTAAACAGCTTCAGTTACTGATCGTGATTTTTCCAGATGTTAGTGTGTCTTAACATTGTAATTTTCCATTATCTGGTTCAATTGAATAGATTAAATTATTTGTAGGACAATGCCAGATTATATGGGAAGTGTAATGAATTATTTGTAGTACAATGCCAGATTATTTTGTGGTATTAACATCGTAATTTTCCATTATCTTGTTCAATTGGATAAAATGTCATCATATTTTGGTTGTGTAATTAATTGAAATTCTAAATATTCGTAAATATATAAATTAATAATTTTTAATTCATATCATTATAATTAATAGACTACAATTTATTATCGATGAAATATCGTATTGATATGACAACGGTTTTTTAAACGTTGTTGAATAATAAAAATCCGTGTTTAAATTCATAGACGACAACGATTTAACTTACTTATTTTTTAACAATTACAACGGATTTTGTCCGTTATATGTTCAAACAACAACGAATTTTATCAGTTGTTATACGTTCAAACAACAACGGATTTTATCCGTTGTTATACGTTTAAACAACAATTGTGAAAATCCTTGTCGTTAACCGGGACTTTTAACAACATAGACTTCGACAACAGTTGATTTGCCTAATAGACAAAGGTGAAACACCGTTGTCTATGACCTGTTTTATAGTAGTGGCATGTGCTCTTACTTGATTAAACGTGACAAACTTATTGTTGCAGAGAATTTGGAAGAAAAAAACTCTAAACTAGACCCGGCCACGGGCTGGTTCCGTGTCCGACCCGTCGGTTCCTGGTCTGGAAAACCTGGAACCGGAACCGGAACCGTGAGAACCGGTTCCGGTCCGGGTCTGGAACCGGCGGTTCCGGGCCGGTTCCGGTCCGGTTCAGGAAATTAAAAAAAAATTATTATTTTTTCGAATTTCGTAGGAATAAAAAAAATTAAAAAATTAAATTTCGTTTTTTTAAAAGTAAAAAGGAAATTCATTTTTTAAAAAAATAGTTTTTTTTTTAATTTGAATTTTGATTTTTGAAATTCAATTTTTTAATTGAATTTTGATATTTGAATTTGAAATTTAATTAATTCGAATTTTAATTTATAATTTTAATTTAAATTTTTGAATTTTGAATTCGAATCTTAATTTGTGTTTGAATTCAAATTTGAATTTAAAAGAATAATAATTGATATTTGAATTTGAAATGTAAATAATTTCAAAAAATAAATGTAATTGAATAACAAAACAAATAAGTTAAAATTACAATAGGAAGTAAAAGACGAATTATATTGGGAACTTGACTAATCACTTGTGCCTCCTCCAGTTGTTGTTCCAGAAATGTCCTCGGTGTCTTCGTCGTCATTTGTCTCGTTTTGGCTATCTTGTGTTCTTGAGGCAGCTCTCGACCAATCGTTAAGAAGACATTGGGCTTCCGAATTCTTCGGCCTAATAGTAGATCTCCTCTCGTCCACCGTGTTTCCTCCCATGCTAAATGCTTGCTCCACTGCAACCGTTGAAACAGGACATGCAAGAATCTTCTTTACCATTAAAGACACAATGGGATATACTTGCTTCTTTTGAGCCCACCATCTCAGTATGTCGAACGTGTCCTAGTCTGCAGCACTAAAATCAAAAGCAGTGATTAAATAATTCTCAAGTTCCAGATTGGAACTTGAGGATCCTCGAGGACGTTTCGTCCGGTCACGAATTAAATTTTGAACCTTGGATAGTCGTGATGTGGTGCTACTAGATGTGTTGTGTTGTTGTGCTTGTGTAGTAACTTGTGAACCATATTTTTCATTATAGTCAGTATCAATGTCAGTTAAACTATTTCTAACACTCAAAATAATCATGGAAGAAGAATGACATGCGTCAGTAATTGGATCCAAGGAATCATAGTACAATGTAAGTAATTCACCTAAACCATCTAATTTAAGTCTAGGGTCTAAAACTATAGCACATAAAAATATATCAGGAATATTAAAAAAATATTTTTCCCATTTTATTTTCATACTAATAATGCATTCAATTAATGCTTGATCATTAGAATTTAAATGTTCGCTAAAAATACATGTAACATGACAAATATGTGTTACAACTAAATGACATGTAGGATAATAAACACCAGAAAGTTGGTCAATGGCATCATTAAAAACTTTTAAAATTTCACATATAGTGGTGCAAATATTCCATTGGTTTGAATATAAATAAATATTAGAAGATTGAACAATTTGCCCAAAAAAAACCACATAGTAAATCTTTATATTCGAATGTGGACACAAAAGTTTGTAACGTTGAGTTCCAACATGTTGGAACATCACGCGCAACGTGTTTCGCCCTCATGCCATTTAATCAAAAGAAATTGAAAAAATATTTGAAGTCAAATCATATTCTTCTAAAATAATAACATCATATGGGAAATATTTTGTGCAGTGTGTGGATCATTGAAACAGCGATATGCAAGCAAACGTTTTTTAATATTCCATGTATTATCAATCAAATGACAAGTAATTCCCATGTATGAGCACGATTGCCAATGATCACTCCAAATATCAGAACACAAAGAAACTTTATTATCTAAACTAGCAAATTCTTTAATCAATTCATTTTTTTTGTGTTGCAACTAATTTGTGAATGGTGTGTTTAAGTGTATTACGTGAGATGCGTCTAATTGCAGGATTAGCACTAGATGAAAGCCAATTTTCAAAAGATAAGTTATCACCAAAACTAAATGAAAGTTGTTCTACAGCAACAAATCTAGCAGTTTCATCCCTACATTCAAATTCAGAACATTTAAAAAGTTGAGAGTCGTCACCAGATTGGGAAGAAAATGTAGGTATTTGAGTTTGAGTTATAGAAATACCAATTTCCACCGGATGATTCTTCTCGATGTGCCGGTTCAAGGTACCATATCCTCCTTCCTGTTTCCATTTGTAGGATTTTGAACAATACTTGCAAATTGCTGGAAGATCACCAGAGGGAAGTGTCACCTTATCAAAATATTTGATGAAGATGTCGGATTTTGACCTCCCACCCATCGATATTGTAGGCCCCGACGGTATCGATGTGCTACCTTAAGTGCCTTGACTTTGTTGAAAAGTTGGTTGGACTTCAACTTCTTGTAGAGTATTTTCATCGTCGTCGAATAGGAAATCAAGATCTTGGATGTTTAATGCAGAAACATCTCTCGTAGGGGGAACAACAGATTTTTCCTTACGACCACGACGACGACTTGATTCCGCCATTTGTATTTGTAGTAGTTGATAGTATACAAAAAGAAGAAATTAGGGATTTACGAGAGCTTAAGAAATTACGAAAAAATGAGATAGAAAGATAAAAGATTGAGAGATAGAAGATTGAGATATAGAAGAAGATTGAGAGAAGTTGGTGTGGAATGAAGTGAAGGGGGTTGGGGTATTTATAGGAATTTTTTTTAATTTTGCAACGGTCGGCCCGGCGGGTTGGCCTGGTTCGACCTGGCGGGTTGGGCCCGCCGGGTCGACCGTTGTGTGGTATTTTGAATTTTTTTTTAATTGGTAATGGTCGGCCCGTCGGTTCCGACCCGGCCCGGACCGACGGGTCGAACGTTACTTTCAATTTTTTTTTAATACTTTTACTCGATCCGTCGGGCCGGTTCCGGGTTCGACCCGGCGAGTCGACGGGTTGGACATAGGACAAACCGTAACCGGCCGTTTCTATACGATTCCGGGCGGTTCCGGGTCCAAACCCGTTGACCCGGTTAACCGATCCGTTGACCCCATATGCCGATTTCGGGTCGGGTCACGGGCTAACCCGACCCGTGGCCACCTCTACTCTGAACAAATATTGTTTATTACATCGCACATATATTGGGTTTTTATTGATATAGTGGTTTTTAATTTAACATGCATAAATGGATTATTTTTTAATATTTTCATGTTACACCAATTAGTAATGACGATTTTTTTCTATTTGTACGTAGTTGGTCCGTGGCAATGAGGGTTCCACATATTTTATGTACTCCACATGTGGAAATCAATTTTAATTATTGGATCGGACTTAAAATGCTTTTAGTCCCAGTTGATTCTCGCGTGGAGCATATTTTTCATTTAAATATTGTGGGAAATGCTCTGCGAGTTAATCCGTTATATAAGTCATTTCTCCTGGATCCCTACTTACTCATGTATATCCCTCGATTTATAACATGTATAGATCAAAAGACCTCTGTCCTATAAGGGATAGAGAATGTGCAGTGGTACACTCTCTATAGATATGAAGAGAAGACAATATTTTGCCATTAAAGTTTGCATTTAAGCTCTTCATTTATTTGCTCATTTAAAGGAACTGATCAAGGCACTAATTTAATTATTATCATATCCATTGAGAGATTATTAGTAGTGTCGATAGATTATAAATTTTATTACTCTTACCTTTCTCACACGTTAACTCATTCAACAAGTCGTACCTTGTTGGTTATGTGCCTGTATTTCATACAAAATCGTACTTTGTAATTTAATTTCTGTAAGCTGCTATTACTTAATATATATTCTACTTTATCGGTTCTAATACATAAGTTTTATTTTGTTTCATCTCTAATATCAAGTTTTTTTACATGTTTACATTCACCAATTTGTTTAAACTATTTAAATCATTTTTAGGTAATCCAATCGATTGATCATCATCAAGAGGGATATAAAAATTAAAATTTACTTACTAAAACTTTTCAGTTTGTTTAGTCATCCCTCTAATTTAATACAACAGACTCTATTGATTGATGAGCTATTAGACATGGGGGATTGAAACTTTATAGAAAATGGAAAATGGGAATATTTGCAAGGTTTAAAATTTCAAGCTATGAATCAATTTCCTCTTTAAACCATAAAACTTTTAATGGTAAAGTCGAAATGATTCTTTCCAGCTTCATCTATAAATTAAGGGCATAAAGTCGGCATAGATTCCTTTATCATGACTACATGATATTTAATTCCGTTGTCTACTTTTCTCACCTTAGATGATTGGAAGATTGGGTCAAAAGTTGAGACAAATATATGTCCATTTATGATTTTAAAAGTGGACTTTTGTACAATTATGATACATGAACTCGATGAGAAAATTATATCACTATATAGATTGAGTTCTACATATATTCAATATTATTAAGTTTAAAAAATTTGATATCAAAAAAAGGGCTTAAAAATGTTGTAGTTTCTAGTTAAGCGTAATATATATATATATATATATATATATATATACGTTTCGCCCTCAGGCCATTTAATTTACAAAATTTACCCCATTGTTTCATAACTTGGGGATGTGTCCACAAATAATGAATTGCAGATCTAATTGGTTTAATATAAAGTTCTAAACTTTTAAGGCCATCTTGTACACACAAGTTAAAAATATGACATGTGCATCTAATATGAAATAATTTACCACATATCGATGGTTGACACATTCTAATTAGTTCATCAAAACTACAAGTGTTGCACTTGCATTATCAAAAGAAATTGAAAAAATATTTGAAGTCAAATCATATTCTTCTAAAATAATAACATCATATGGGAAATATTTTGTGCAGTGTGTGGATCATTGAAACAGCGATATGCAAGCAAACGTTTTTTAATATTCCATGTATTATCAATCAAATGACAAGTAATTCCCATGTATGAGCACGATTGCCAATGATCACTCCAAATATCAGAACACAAAGAAACTTTATTATCTAAACTAGCAAATTCTTTAATCAATTCATTTTTTTTGTGTTGCAACTAATTTGTGAATGGTGTGTTTAAGTGTATTACGTGAGATGCGTCTAATTGCAGGATTAGCACTAGATGAAAGCCAATTTTCAAAAGATAAGTTATCACCAAAACTAAATGAAAGTTGTTCTACAGCAACAAATCTAGCAGTTTCATCCCTACATTCAAATTCAGAACATTTAAAAAGTTGAGAGTCGTCACCAGATTGGGAAGAAAATGTAGGTATTTGAGTTTGAGTTATAGAAATACCAATTTCCACCGGATGATTCTTCTCGATGTGCCGGTTCAAGGTACCATATCCTCCTTCCTGTTTCCATTTGTAGGATTTTGAACAATACTTGCAAATTGCTGGAAGATCACCAGAGGGAAGTGTCACCTTATCAAAATATTTGATGAAGATGTCGGATTTTGACCTCCCACCCATCGATATTGTAGGCCCCGACGGTATCGATGTGCTACCTTAAGTGCCTTGACTTTGTTGAAAAGTTGGTTGGACTTCAACTTCTTGTAGAGTATTTTCATCGTCGTCGAATAGGAAATCAAGATCTTGGATGTTTAATGCAGAAACATCTCTCGTAGGGGGAACAACAGATTTTTCCTTACGACCACGACGACGACTTGATTCCGCCATTTGTATTTGTAGTAGTTGATAGTATACAAAAAGAGAAATTAGGGATTTACGAGAGCTTAAGAAATTCGAAAAAATGAGATAGAAAGATAAAACGATTGAGAGATAGAAGATTGAGATATAGAAGAAGATTGAGAGAAGTTGGTGTGGAATGAA
>KQ988495.1:513754-529028 GCA_001598015.1 Dorcoceras hygrometricum
TTTCCGGCCAATTCGACGAGGAGAATCCGTTCGTGCTGATCTCGTCAGTCCTTCTAGTGCAGGCTGACGAAGGAGTCTCGTTTCTGGTCGTGGACCGGATTGGCGATTTCTACCGCAATCTACCGAGAAGAGCCGACGTTATTGTAACTACGGTTGGAGCCAGGCACAAGTGCCAGCAAGGTAATCGCCTAAACATCCTATGAATGTCGTAGTTTGATTTTGTATTTTTCGTATTGATCGTCTCCCGGCTGTTTATTTACTGTTCTTCCGCTGCCTCGCCGGGGGGCGGATCCGGATCCCCAACATGAACTGTTATTCGGCAGAGACAAGATGGAGGGCCTGGATTTTTGTGAGGACTGCATTTATGGGAAGGCTTGTAGGGTCAAGTTTGGTACAGCAGTACACAGGACCAAACAGACATTTGATTATGTTCATTCTGACCTATGGGGACCATCCAGAACATCTTCACATGGAGGAGCCAGATATTTCCTGAGTTTGATAGATGACCACTCAAGGAAAGTGTGTGTCTACATTCTGAAAAGCAAGGAGAAGTGTTACCAGAAATTCAAGGATTGGAAAGTGCTCATTGAAAATCAGGTCGGGGAGAAAATTGAAGAGGCTTGCTTGTCCGTGGATGTAGGTGTTAAATCGCCGAACCACGTAAATTCTTGTGTCCCAAATTTCTTACTGCGTTGCATATGCGATTGTTTCTGTGCATGTTCTTGAATGTAAATTTGCTGGTTTCGCATCTTTCAAGTTCCTGTTCTTGCGGTAGATACAGTAGTAGTAATTCTTGGTCCGGTGATTTCTTGATTGGTGGTAACCTGTGATCAATTAAACTAACAGTTGTCTTGATGCTTTACTGAGAGGTCTTCCTCACCTCAACTCCATGTATACATATATATAAATTAAAAATAATGTTAGGACCAAAGAAATCATAAATGAAACAGTCGTAGATTTGGCAGTGAGCTCACATTTCACTATCTTTACTTAGAGAAATATAATTTCCACATACGATAATTACAACTAAAGCAAAAAAGAGTGATGTCTCATGTCATCCCAACCATTCTCAGCCCAACTAGATATTAAAAAATGATAAATCGCGTAATCAAATGAACTAAAAAACACTAAGAAGACAAAATTAAAGTGAAAAAGAAGCAGCCTAAAATTACATAAGAGTGAGGAAAAAGTTATAGGTCGGTCAAAATTTATATATGTGAATAAAAAGCTGATTTTTTCAACTTCTAGTCCTTTCTCCAAGAGTTTTGATATGTTATTGATGGTAATATGGTTGGCAATTTCACATATCAAAATTGTGATATGTGAATAACAAGCTGATTGTTTGTGTCTGACACTATATATATACTACAACGGAATATGATTAAAATTATTTGATTAATACCAAAATACACGTACCTTTTTTACCTGCTAACCAATAGTCAGAAGATGTTATATGTCGATGTTCTTACAATACAAGATTTTTCAAGTTGGAAAAAAATATAAGTCATTCTAATTCCCACTTAAGTTGGATTTTTCGTCCTTGTGGTGATATAGATGATAAAGTTTGATCTTAGAGTAATTAAGAAGATTGTTACTCTTATTTTTTTTCTTTGAGGCGAAAATGACTATTTTTTTAAAAGAAAAACAACGTATTGTGTATTACTTTCTCAATATATCTTTTACTTTTTTTTTGAGGATATTTTAAAACTATATATATGTATACAGTTGTTTATTTTTAAACTTTGGTAAATATCAAGGTCTTCTTCGAGCACTAAGTAGATCTTGTTCTCTCCATTCCAAAGATTAGAAGGTTCTAAGATACTAGTACCTTCTATTTTTATCTATAAGCATCTCTTAGATTTTTAAATTTACTATATATTTTTTGTTGATTAAACGTGTATGGATGAGAGAAGTACTGAGATTGGTGATCTTCTAGGAATATCTCGTATGCCAAGCTGCTGATGTTGCGCCGCTTGATCTGGTTGGCCAGGTACACTGTAAAAGTGAGACGCTAGATCTTAACGGATAATATTATCTCTACTGGGGATAGGACCGGTGGTCGGGAAATGGTAAGACTGATTACTAAGGTAAATGAGACAGTACTAGCAGTTAGACACGCACCTCCCCGAACTTATGGTCCTAACAGCCCAACCTTAACACACACAATAGGTGCACTCTGGCTGCCACATTTTAAGGAAATAAAGTTAAATATTGACTAACAGATATAGTTTTTGGCGGTAAGCGCTTTATCATAACATTATCCATTTTATTACTGTTTACATTCATGCTTTAAATTGATATACTCTCGGTGCTCAAAATCTTTCAAGAACATGAGCTATTGCAACTCCAATCTTATTCATATCGCGGTTTGGCGGTGCGTGTTGTCTCGTGTTTTTAAAATACTGTTGTTTTAATCGCACATTGTCTTTGTTTCGTGTTGTATCCCCACATAATGCGATCAGATCTGGTTCGGAAAACTTTTATCAATTGGTATCAAAGCATTTGTGATTTGATATCGAACCGAAACTTTTAACTATAACCATTGAGTTAACCCAAAAAAAAAAACCATTCCGATCGATTAGATCTTTTTTAATCGGTACTAAATCACCAATTTAGTTTTAAAACATTGGTTAAGAACAAAATATATCAATATAGATAGCCAAAAGCTCGAAGAGGCATATATGTATGATGGTTTGTACAATGTTCTCAAAGAGATTCTCTTTTTCCAACTACCAGCATACACAATTTGAATCGAGCTAAAGAGCAAGAAGTTTATAAATTCGAATTTACATTTATCAAGCTCGAATAGTTTAAATTTATGGCTCGTGCTTGGTTCGAATTAGAGCCTCCGTTCGAGTTCGGCTCGAATCCAATCACTTCGTATACAAATCAAACATTTTCGAGTATACTTTAAAAAACTCGTGAGTCGGTCACATTTTCATCCCTAATTCAAATGACGAAGGACTCAACTAATAATTTTTATTTTTCAACTTCATCTTGGCCCTGTGTCCTGAATCACAAGAGTCATCTACTAGCTTTCGCTTCTCGTGTTGAAATTATGTCTACGCCGCATCTACTAAAATATAATGAGAATCGAACAATTGTGACTCAAGAATCACCATCTATCAACATATCAGCAAACTTTTACTGTGAATAATTTATTTATTTAGTGAAAAAATAATATCTTATTATTTTCAAAATTCCCAATAAAAACCTTTTAAAAGGTTTACTTTTTTTTCGCTCTCAATCTTCTTCGAATCATAAATCTAGTATTTTCAGAAAAATTCGAAGCTGAATTGAACATAACCCATCATAATTCAAACCATATCATCTTTCAAGTACTATAATTGATCGTATTAGCATTACATAAGTGTAAGTTCAAATTTCAAAAATGTACTAAAGTTAATATTTTGATCAACAATACTAGATAAATATTAATAAATAGCAATGATAGCTATAGAAATTTCATAAATAGTAATTTTGGTGATTTTGATACGCTATATATTATGATGATATTATTTGAATTTGTACTTGTTGTGGATCGGCTACTTCACCAGTGTTGTCCAGCCTCCAAACCAGAACCTGAAAAACAATAACAGATCCAAGAAAAACAGGACCTGCAATAAATACAGAAGCAGTAACATGTAGTAAACACGTTAGCACAAAGCTGTACCCACAGAGGGTTAAAGAAGACCAGATCTAAAGAGATCGTGGTCCGGCTCAGATCCTGAGACTGTTAATCCACCACACAATCACTTGAACCCAAGAACCACGGTCAGGACTCAAGTCTGGATAGTGGTAGAGACGGATTACTCACAGAGGATAAAAGAACCCCACACCCGAGAACCCAGAAGCCAGAAACCTCACCACTCAACACACTAGTCCCTCGAGGTCTCGTAGTTCCTTCACAGTAGAACCAGAGGTTCAAGATCGGAACAGGACAGACACCTCCTCACCGGGACAAACACCAGAAAGAAAACAGCCAACACCTCCAGTGTTCACAGAGAATAACACAGGGCCAAACTTCAACGAAGGAGATCAGTAGGTCTGTGTTCATGGAGAAACACAGCCACAAATCTGGTCTCTTCAACGTCGAGGCAACGGCCTGGATGCGACGGAGATCGGTAGGCGGCGGAGAGTCTAGGGTTTGTAGAGAGAGGGATGATCTGAAGAGAATTCGTATCATCACAGCAAACTACACATGGTTTAAATGCAATGGACAGCCGAGATTTGCGCCTGAAATCGTGCGGTTGATAAGGTAAGTGAATCTGGGCTTGGGCCAACACAAAAGACACGAGCTTGGGCCAATACAACTATAGTACTTTTATCGAAGATTAATATATGTATGTATAAATACCGAAATATTAAATTCCTTGATCGAATATGGAATTGTTGTTTTATTGGAAATCCATATAAACAACCAAACTCGTACTTATCTACCTCTAGTATTTTAGTACCAAATAAATACGAATATTGTGATTTAATATAACATTAAAGGTTAGAACACAAGAATGACAAACTTTTCTTTACATTTCTTTTATTTTTTTGGAAAATGTACTTTTATGTGTGCTGATACTTTGCTGACACAAAAGCTAATTCTGATCACTAAGCCTTCAACACTCGATCTCAGCCACACCAACCATTTTACCTCTATGAGAAGCAAAATCACTCACTATTACTTGAGCAAAAATCATCAGATCGAGAACTCGAGTAATACCCTGTTTTTCCTTATTTTCAACCAAAATTACTGGGAAAGAAGAAAAATAATATGATTTTTTCACATCTGCATCAAAAACTTTGAACCGGGCTTGACTTAGATTCTTGAGTTATTATATCCATCATTCATATTATATATCACCATATTTTCAAAAGAACTTTTCAAGATTCCTTTTATGCCACTCTATAAAAGGAATTATATATTCACTACAAGAATCCAATCTCTTCTTTTTTTTCTCCCTCTATCTACGAATTAAATTAACTAACTTTATTACAGCAGTACTAGGTTGTTGATGAAGGCATGGAGACAATATTTCATCCTGCTCCGTACACTCCATGGACCAAAGAAGAGAACAAGCTATTCGAGCGCGCTCTCGCTATGTACGACGAGAAAAGAACTCCGAACCGCTGGTTTAAGGTGGCGGCGATGATCCCGGGGAAATCGGTGTGCGACGTGATGAATCATTACCGGGAATTGGTCGAAGACGTGAGCAATATCGAGGCCGGCTTGGTTCCGATTCCTGGATACTTATCTTCTTCATTTACTTTGGAATTGGAGGATGGAAGAGGGTTTGATCATGTCATGTGTAGGAAGAGGGGGAGGACAAGTGTTCAAGAGAGGAGGAAAGGGGTGCCCTGGACTGAGGATGAACACAGGTCATGCCGGGACATTGAGGAATATCCGGAAAGGCATTTCGGGAATCGGTCTGATTCTATCTCTGTTCCTTCCGTTTGAAGAAAGGAAGAATCCAAAAGAATAGATCTTTCTTTTAGTTGTTGAATCTCTCTTTGATTGATCAATGTGTGATATTCCGAATCCTCATTACTAATGGAATCCAAATGATCTCTGGATTGATCAGAAGACATATTTAAAGCTATTAATTAGCGTGCTGATCGAAAACATGATTAAGTTCTTAGTTTTATGTTCCGATTTCTTTCACGAGATTAATTCTTGGCTCCGTGGTGTGTTTCTTGATTTTGGTGCTCATTGGAAACATGATTTTAGTTCATGTTTTGGTAGTAAACTAGTGTTCTTGAATAGAACTATCTAGGTAGCTAGGTTGACCAAGTTATTTGAGAATTAATTTGATTAATGGAGTATACATTAACTTATTATATGTTGAAAAAAGAAGAAATCAAAACTTAATTTCTCGCAAATGATATTATATATTTTTTGGATTTTATGGTTTTTGGAGTTTTTAATCATGTCGTATTGTCTCGTCGGATATTACATGGGGAGAAGATGTGGTGCCAAAATGACGAACATCAGCCATAGCTTAGGTTGGTGGAAAGACATGTTTGCCATTTGCTCTAATGCTCAAAATTATTGCCAAAGGAGACACCACTCCAATCACTTACACATAATTTTTTCCCCTATAGCTTGGACTATTTCACTCTAACGATCCATGGCTGAAATTGCAGACGATTTCTAGCCGGGCTTCAAAAGCATGGCAAAGGCGACTGGCGGAGCATTTCGCGAAATTTCGTGATCTCCAAGACGCCGACTCAGGTGGCTAGCCATGCCCAAAAATACTACCTGAGGCAGGTATCTAGAGGCAAGGACAAGAGAAGGCCTAGCATTCATGACATGACGATAGTCGACCTCTCTAACGCCTCGTCTGAGTGCTACAAAATCCCTCGTCCGGCGAAATCTTATGGGTTTAAGCCGATGCAGAAGCCTACGATATTCGATGATGGAGGCGGTTCATGGTTCTGGACTCCACTCTTGGCGATTCATTAGTTGCTTATCCGCTTATATAGCTTCTCTTGTCTTTGTATGGTCGTTAATGTTGTTGGTCACATTTGTTGTTTAAGGATGTTACAATATCGAGATGTTATCTTGCACTGAAACATTGTGGTAAAAAATTTCGATATCTATGTATAATTTTGGCATGATAAGAAAATATGCATTCTCCTAAATCAGAGCGGAAGATCGCTATTACACTACATAAAATAATCTTGTGGGCTGTGAGGTACAAATTTATGAAATATTGTCTATATATAACTCATTAGTTTAGGAATTTGTAATAAAATTAAATCTTGTGGAACTATGAAAATACCCTGATCATAAAGCATCATAATATTTTAATACCTTTTGTTATCAGATCCACTAAGTCGATCACGTCCATATATGATCTTTTTTCCACTTTCCATCAATTAAATTAATTTTATTTATTACAATAATGCATAGGTCAATTAGGTCAATTCCTATATATGGTGGATCATATCAATTTTGTCTATTCGATAATCCACTAAAATGAATCATGTTCTCCTTTAAAATCAAACCATCCTATAGATGAGCAAAGTAATGTTGTGATATTTGTTTCATAGTTCAATGGTGGGACATGTGGCATAAGTGCAACTTCTTTAAAAAGTCTCAAATAGACATTATTGGTTTCTATAAATAATGGACTCGTATAATTATTATTTTACAACGGCCGACTTTTAATTCTTTCACATATTATGATATTTTGACAAAAAATTGAAATTGGTAAAACTGTTTAAATAGATTGAAGATTACATATTTAAAATTTTGATAACGAAGAGTAAGTTTATGTCTATTTTTGTAACAAAAAATATATATTTTAGTTATAGGAATGATATCGTGGGCACCTACCGTGGACACCTGGTGATGTGGCAGCACTAGAAAGTGCCACATCATCAGGTGCCCACATATATGCCCACGATTGATGTCCATATCATCAATTTTCATTTTAGTTACGCGGCAATTGTATACATTGATACCAATGTAAATTCAGAAATTTCTGTGGGAAAAAGTAAAGAAGAGCGTATGATGATCGATAAGTAGAATGGTTTGTCCACTCTAAAAGTTTATAGCTTGATGCTGTTAAATATAGTACACTATATTTTAAAATATTTGGTAGTATTAATTGAATTCTCATAATAATTTCTTGCTTGCAAGAGAAAATTTCAATATCCGGTAAGAGCATAAATTTTACCAGAATTTATCCTCTTAGCAACAATTCTTATCATAGTTTTTTTATAACCAAATCAGAATTTTCTTCGAACCATAATCCGAGACCAGAACCATCTCTAAAAATTTTGAATAGAACGGTTTCTTATTTTCTGTTTTAAATCAAATCAGGATCCAAAAAGATGACCTATATTATATCGATTTGATTCTAGACATGAGAAATTGAAATATTATAGAATCGCAACCATAACTATGGTATTTACAAGTTTAATAATAGAAATTAAATTAGACACAATATAAGTGATTCCAAAACGGAACAAGAACAGGAACCAAAAACGAAATAGTAACCTAATGATTCCTTTCCCTTGGTTAGGGCTACCCATTCGCATACACTGATAATAATCGCGAGTTGATCTGGTTTCATGGAATACGAGGGAAAAACGTACAATTTTTTCAAATTTTAGAAATTTCGAAGAAAACATACGATTTAGGGGTGGTTATGCGCAGGGGCGAAACCAGGCTGGAGGGGCTGGGGGTGGGGGCTAGATTTAATTTAATTTTTTTATATGAAAATTATGTATATAATATATATATATATATATATATATATATATTACGTAAGCTGGTCTCACACGGGCTAGGAAAACGATAAGTGTAATTTTGGACGTTCAACACCAACAGCTCGCGGGCTATAACAGCTTAGAGTAATCAGGTCGTAAAACAACTTACGGGCTGTAATAGCTCAGAACGAAACAAATTGGAGTGCGAATACTAACATAGTAATCTTTTGATACAAATAGTTCAAAATCAATTTAGAAACAATTCGAACTGAAATGGTCTAATACAACTTTGTTCACAATAGTGATGCGGCCTGTAGCAGCACTGAAATGCTGGTCTATCGATAAACACACTTCCCCATTCTATTCCAGATCACGTCACCCAGCTCTTAAGGAATCTCCTCACCTGCAACCATGAAAGCTAGTGAGCCTAGGGGCTCATCAGGTAAATCTGGTAATAGCAAAAGCTCCACACCGATTATGTAAGCCCCAGGAAATTCATAATTCCACTATGAAATATTTGAATTTTTAGAAGGGTTTTAATTGCTATTTCAGTACCCTTCTTCAGATTCAGTTCAGAAGTTTTCGTACAAGCTGAATTTTCAGATTTCACAGAAACCCGGTTCGCAGGAGTTAGACGGTTCGAACCCTATCAAGCACGGTCCAAGGTATTTTAATTAAGTCGGTGCAAATATTCTCATGCTTTAGTTTACCTATAAATACACGTTGCAAGTACCTTCACCTTCATTTATCAAACTTCTTCCAACAATTTCCATTTTAAAGCGGTGGATACTGTGGGAAAAAGCTTTCTGCCGACCAGAGCTTCAAAACTCTTTCAAAGTTATTTTGACCTTGTTTGTAAGTGGTTCAACACCGGAAAATTTCTATTAGCTTTGTTCAGCAGTTGAGACAAGTAAACTCTGTTTCTTGCTGCACTTTTGAAAGCATATATTGTTTTTATTTGCATGTTTATACGAGTTTAAGGTTTTAATAATGTTTTCTTTAAAATTTCTTCAAACAGTGGAGTTTAAGATGCTTTCTTTGAAGTTTTGATCCATAAAAGTTAGTAGAAAATATTTGATGATGTTCGTTTAGTTTCTTACTGAGTTTTCTGGGATGTTCTTCAAGCAGCTTACAAGCATCTTACGTGATTTTGTGTCAGTAGCTTACAAGTATATTGTCTGTTCTTGTTTACTGGAGCTTTCCTTAGATATTTTTGATCTCTTCAGACTAAGAAAATCTTCCAAGCTGGTAGTTGTTATTGAACTAAGTTTGCGACCTGTTCATTTTTACCGAGCTGGTTTCTAAGACGCGAGCTGGTCTTTTAGTCCAGTCCGCTTACGATCTAATTTCAATATCTAGTCCGCTTGTGATCTTGTTCGTTTGAAATTTTATTTGAGTGTTCAGTCTTCTCGTGATCTAATTGTCCGAGCTGAATTGACTTTCATTGACCAAATAGCCCAGAGCTGGTTTTCTATTTTGAACCAGTATGTTCGTGTGATACTTTGCTTCGAGCTGACCAGCTTAGGTCCATTCTGGATTGTAAAATGATTTCAACTTTAATTCCTCTTTTCTTTGGAGTTGATTCGAAGGTATAACTCCATTCTGTACGCAGTTATACCCATTGAAATAAATAGTACACCGGCTTAGATCTTTGCTGTTCACTCTTCGTTTCAATAGCCCAAGTTGGTTCCATTTTTCTTCTTCAATTGAATTCCCAATAGTTTCCGAACATCTAGAGAATTTTAAAACAGCAATCCATATTTGAAAACGATCTGTTCCAGATCAGAGAAACGTAGAAATATTGACAGAAAGTTTAAAAGAAAAGTTTAAAGTGATTTCTGACAAAGGTAACAGACGGTCAGCAGAGGAACGGTGAGGACGCTGGCTGACCAACCAGTATGTCCCTTCACAATGAAAGGGACATGGCTTTTTGGTTGACGAACTATTTACCCCTTCACAAGCATAGTTGGGATTTATTCCTCAGTTCCTGATTTCAGATAATATTTTGATCAAATGACCTAAACCTATGTACAAGTATCTAAGCCATAATTCAATAGAAAATGAGAACAGAGCACAGGGTTGTTTACAATCAGAGTTCAAAGAAAAGTTTCTATTACTTTCCTTTACAAGCACTATCAAATGCTTAAAGTATGTTTCAAACATGTGTAGTTATGCTTTCGAAAGTTTCAGTTATCCAGATTATAGTATTCAGCTTATCAGCTTTTGAGTTACAGCAGCTATTGAGTTTTCAGTTCAGTATCAGTTATTGTTATGCATGTATTTCCTGCCTTCGTTATATCCAGATTTGCTTGTTGAGCCCATAGGCTCACTAGTTTTCTAAGTGCTGGTGATTAGGTTTAGAATTTCTTGTTGGTGTGAGCTGGATAAGATCAGGGGTGTTTATCGTGGAACCTACGTTTTTGCGCTAGCCAGATTTACGTATTTTGTTAAGTACAATTTAAGTTAATTCAGTTCACACCGAATTTGTATCAATTATGTTATATACAGTACTCTGTAAACTGAATGAATTATTTTGAAATGTTTAATACAGTTTCCGCATGTCCTAAAGGCCTTGAGTTCTTTTCTTTCCAGTCGTGGATCTGAATTCTCTTTTCAGTTCCTACAGAACTTGTAGGAGTTATTTCATATGAAGTCACTATAATCCGATAGTAATCAATTTGTAATTGTTTGTTAGAATTCCGCACCGTTTATAAGTTCTGAGTTGTTGCTAAGTTCGAAATCTGACATTTCTAAAATATTGTAGTTTAATCCAGAAGCATTTGGTTAATTGTCTTTCGACCAAGTGCAATTTTTGAGTATCGTTCTGTTGAGTTAAGCGTGCAAGGGTGAGAACAGTACTGGGATGGGTGACCTCCTAGGAAGTTCTCGTACGTCAAGCTGCTGACGTTGCGCCGCTTGATCTGGTTGGCCATGTGGGCTGTAAAAGTGTGATGTCAGATCTTAACGGGTAATACTATCTCTGCTGGGGAAAGGGCCGGTGGTAGAGAAAATGGTAAGACTGATCTCTAAGGGAAATGAGACAGCACCAGCAGTTAGACACGCACCTCCCTTGACTCATGGGCCTAACAGCCCAACCCTAACGCACATAATAGGTGCACTCTGCACTGCCACATTATAAGGAAATAAAGTTGCACCTTGGCTAACAGCTATAGCTTTTGGCCTAGTGGTAAGCGCTTGATCCTAACAATTGGTATCAGAGCGAGGTCAGGGGTTCGAGTGACCTCCTGGGAAGTTCTCGTACGTCAAGCTGCTGACGTTGCGCCGCTTGATTTAGTTGGCCATGTGGGCTAGTAAACTGTGATGCCAGATCGTTAACGGATAATACTATCTCTGCTGAGGATAGGGCCGGCGGTAGAGGAAAGGGTAAGACTGATATCTAAGGGAAATGAGACAGCACCAACAGTTAGACATGCACATCCCCTGACTCATGGGCCTAACAGCCCAACCCCAACGCACATAATAGGTGCACTCTGCGCTGCCACATTATAAGGAAATAAAGTTGCACCTTGGCTAACAGCTATAACTTTTGTCCTAGTGGTAAACGCTTGATCCTAACACGTCCAATTTGAATCTTCAATTTATTATAATTTTAATTTGAAAAAATGGGTCATTACAATTGGTATCAGAGCATGATCCTTGAGATAAACATTTCTTCCAGTCTGAGACAGTTCTTGTAACGCCTAGAAATCCTGAATACGTAGAAATGAGTGCATGACTAGGGGGAAAATCATTTTAGAAAATTATATGCTATTTTATGTGATTTCATGATGGTTTTAATGTTTCATGACATGCATGTTGTGTGTTTAGTCTATTTGAGTTCCGGACGTGTGGACGAGAATAGGGATGATTGAGATGAAAATTATTTGAAATTTTTATGCGCTTAGATTTTTAAGAGCAAATTTATTATTTTTAAGCAGCAATTTCCAAAAAATGAGCTTTTATGATTTTTAGTTGAGGAAAACCCGTTTTCACCTATACGGGCTGTTTTAGTGAACTTTCCTACATTTTAAAATTAAGGAGGCTACATACTACGAAAATTAAGATTTTACAACCTTTGTTTAGAGTTTTATTCAATTCTTTTAGTGAGGGTTAGTATTGGAAAAGCTCTTTTAATTTTTTCTAACTTAAGCTATCCTTATAGGGGTCTTGTGTATCATGGTGGTCCAAGGCCAGGTGGAGAGGCGGCTAGACCTGTTGGTCGAGCCATTTTGGAGGGTGACTCGGGTGAGCCCTACGTGTGACGCATACCCGTGCGTGTTGCTCCTCGGCCGAACCATGTAACACATGGTTTCGAGCCCGGGCTGGTCCAGTAGGACCGACTGAACCTGGGGGTAGTCCAGCCGACGGGGCTCAAGCCATGGGCGGCCGGAGCTGGGCGGTCGAAGGGGGCGAATAGCGGCTGGTCGTGCGTGTGTCATGTGTGACGGATAGGGCTTGGTGTGCATGGTCCGGCCGGTTCGGGTGGACCGGTTTGATGGGTTCGATCGGATCAGGTTGGTTAGTCGAGGGTCGAGTCAAAATATTTTAAATTTGGTCCGAATTATTTTAATTCTGGACCGAATAATTTTTATTTTAAAAGTTTAAGATCCAAATTTAAAGAAACTGGGTCAAACATTTTAAAGTCAAGTTTTTTTAGTCAAACTTTTATTATTTTTGGACTTAATATTTTTTTTTCAAGTTTAAAGTCAAAATTTGGTCAATGGGGATTTTATTTAGTGAAATTTTAATATTTTATTTTAAGGTAAATGATTGAGTATTTTGGAACTTTTTAAAGGATAATTTTAAAGTTATGGGTCAATTCTTTTCTAAGGCTAAGTTTCAATTTTAAGTTAATTCTAGGCTTTGGGCTTAGAATTAGTGGACCAGACATCTGAACCAGTCCTTGATCGGAGTAAAAAATATAGAAGCCCGTGAATATATATTTAATTATATATGTAGTATTTTATGTATGTTAATGTCTTAAATGAAGGAATTAAATATATATTGACGGGCTAAGCTTTTTAAATTGCATGTTTTCATGAAATGCACGCATAATGCAAATTTATGAAATGTTAAAGGCATGTTTGAAAATAAAATGGATAGGGATTGAAGTGATTTGTGGCAAGATAGACGATGAGCGGATCCGGGATGCCGGGCCCGGTGAACCTCTATTAATGTATCATGATAGACGATGAGCGGATCTGGGAGACAAGGCCCAGTGAACCTCTGTTAATGTGATGATGATGTAGGTCAGGTGAAACCGACCACCAAGTACGTTGGTTTAAGATTGATCAATAAAACATGATCCACACTTCATGGATACGACTCACACGTTTTTATGCTATGTTATGTCATGCCTCAATATGTATGCTATACGATGATGATATGATACGACGATTGATGAACCATGTTTTACGATCATCCATACACGCATGTTCTAAAGTTATTTTATTATACGTATGTGCTTGCATGTGATTTTATTTTATGTACCTTGATATTATTCAGATAGAGCATGAAGGGCCTTTAGGCTCGCTAGGTTTAAATGATGCAGGTGATGACCCTAGATTTTATGCCGACCGACGGTGAGGACCTCTGAGTGCCCGTCGCAGCTGTTGCCCCGTGACCATTATGACGTCTTCATTTCATGTTATGAAACAATTTCATATATTTTCTTTTTATTTTTGTTGAGTCTTTCCGCACTTTAATTTACTCTGATTTCTAAGGAAAAAAGAATGATGTGCTTTTTGAGATATCTATTCTATTTATGTTTTAAAGTAATGTTGAGGAAAAATATTTTAAAGGGGACGAGCCATAGTTTTTAGTTTATTTATTCCGCACTTTATTTAAAAAAAAATTTCTAGTGTCTGTTTCGTTTCAGTTGTTATCAGAGCGGCGGTTCTGGTGGGATACTAGCCTGCTGCGTGGAGCTCGGAAGTCGCACTGCCAGTCTGAAAATTTTAGAGTTTTATGATGCATGTTTATATTCACATGATGCATGTTCTATTTTCAGCATTTATTTTACTTTAGGAGTTTTAGATTTAGACGATTAGTCATGCACTTAGATTTACGTGATAAGGTTTTGGTGTACCAGTATGACTCACAGACACGACAGGACCCAGCAGGATGATGCTACGCCTCCTCCTCCTCCCCCACCTCCTCAGTTGACACCTTACGAGAGGGCTAGTGTGGATATGCTAGTCGGGATCACCAGGCTATTGGAGAGACAGTCGGAGCGACCCGAGAAGTCGCATGAGGAGGATGTCGCCGAGAGGTTCCGCAAGCAGGGACCCAAGGAGTTTTCAGGCACTACTGATCCACTTGTTGCTGAGGAGTGGATCTGATCATTGGAGACCATCTTTGCTTATGGTCTCCCGGACGCTGAAAAGGTCTGTTGTGCTATTTTCATGATGAAGGTGTTAGAGTAGATGCCCAACTAGCCAACTTGTGGCGTGTGGGTTTTCATTGACTCTTGTACAAACGATCTTTATATATGATATTCGCATTCTTTTATATGGCATTCTTTACTTTCATTATGTGTGTAATGATTTACAATTGTGTTGAGTAAAGGCCTAGATTACACTAAAGCGTATGTTAGATGAGATAGTGGGTATGACGGCTATCATGAAACACATCTAATAGTCGCTGTGTATTCTAAACATGTTCCTAGTCGATTGGGCCGTCAAAATGAGGATAAGGCTGTTAGAGTAGATGCCCAACTAGCCAACTTGTGGCGTGTGGGTTTTCATTGACTATTGTACAAACGATCTTTATATATGATATTCGCATTCTTTTAATATGGCATTCTTTACTTTCATTATGTGTAATGATTTACAATTGCGTTGAGTAAAGACCTAGAATGCACTAAAGCGTATGTTAGATGTGATAGTGGGTATGACGGCTATCATGAAACACATCTAATAGTCGCTGTGTATTCTGAACATGTTCCTAGTCAATTGGGCCGTCAAAATCAGGATAAGGCCGCCTGAGTTCGAGACTAGTATCTGCGATGCAAAGTACCATGTTTCATTGGTAGGGAACATTGTGATGTTCTGAGCATGCAGAT
>KQ988495.1:529753-572161 GCA_001598015.1 Dorcoceras hygrometricum
ACATGCGTGGATATCCTATGCTATCTGAGGGGATAATAGTGTGCAAATCTCTGGCCAGAGTACTACTAGTGTTTTAGGTAAATGTGTTTGCCTAGTTACACTCGCGATGTCACTATTCGATCTCCAAGATGTATGCATGGCTATCGGATCTCTAGCGACTCTCGATTTACCAATGGTCGTTGATCTGATCGGGGTATATGGATTGAAAGGACCGTACAGTACGCTAACCACGACCGACTGGTTCTTGCAGGCACTATCAGTGATACCTAGGGGATCATGGGGCGATGTTGCTAGACGCTTTACCATGATCCGTTGGGTAGGTCCGGAATTGTGATTCCGGAGTCACAATGGTTGTGGGCCCACGGCTAGCTGTATCCCTGAACCATTGAGGGTCACACAAGTACTGGATTCGAAACTCCCACACGGATACTCAGCTCAATGTGTTGAGCACGAGAAGAGGATTTCGGGAAGTATGACTTCCTGAAGGTCAACAGCCGGGATTTGACTCTGTTGAGGGGCAAAACGGTCATTTTGCTATTTAGGGTTTGATAATCTGAAAAATTGTTTTTCACATCATAACATTCAGTTTTGGAAACTGAGTCGATCGGTCCGATCTGATCGGCGATCGGAGTTACGATGAAGTCGCAGCGATTTATATCGTCATTTGGACTCGGGCCCGTTGGACCAGCCCAAGTCCAACTTTAAGTCTATATATGTCTAGACTTAATTGAGAGACTTAATCATTATTCATTAATCACTAAACCTAACCCTAGACTAAAGCACGCCGCCTCCCTCCTCACTCTCCAAGCGCCGCCGCCGCCCGCCGCCGTTCGTCGCCGGAATTTCGTTCCGGCCAGTTCGACGTGGAGAATCCGATCGTGCTGATCTCGTCAGGACTTCTAGTGCAGTCTGACGAAGGAGCCTCGAGTCTGGTCGTGGACCGGATTGACGAACCTACCGCAATCAACCGAGAAGCGCCGGGTTCTTGAAACACCGGTTGGAGCCAGGCACAAGTGCCAGACAGGTAACTTGTTGAAACACCCTATGTATGTTGATACGTATGTTTGTTTGATCATTCGTATTGATCGCATCCCGGTAAAATTTTTGTTCTTCCGCTGCCTGCCGGGGTGCGGATCCGGATCAATCCCAACAGAAGGGAGATGCCACCTTTGGTGGGAGAGCGCGGTGGTTGGTCTGATTCTGGAGAGCTTGACTTGGAAAAGATTCAAGGTTTTCTTCTTTGAGAAGTATTTAACTGCTGATGTCCGGAGCCAGCTTATCAGGGAGTTTATGAGTCTCCACCAAGGAGACAAGTCTGTTGCTGAGTATGTGCGGCAGTTCGAGGGGGGTGTCACTTCGTGCCCTCGATCGCGACTGTGGACAGCGAGAAGCTATGGATTTTTACTGATGGACTACGACCAGACATCCGCCACGATGTCAATATGGCGGACGTGGCTACTTATGTGGCGGCAGTGAACAGAGCTTACCGATCTGATAGGGGTCGGAAGGACATGAGGGATGACTTCAGAGGAAGCGACAGTTGCAGCAGCCAGTTAGAGGACAGTCTTCGTAGCAGCCAACGAAGAGACCATTTCAGGGGCCTCCTAAGGGCCAAACTCCTCAGGGGTCACAGCAGCAGAGACCACAGGGCCAGCAGAGGCCACAGCAGTAGGGGGCTACTGCTCCTAGACCTGGAGGGATACCGATGTGTCAGGTGTGCCATAAGAATCATCCAGGACAGTGCATGACGGGTTCAGACAGGTGTTATCACTGCAAGGAGCCGAGGCATATCTCTAAGGATTGCCCTAGGAGGATGCAGTCTACTGGTCGTGTTTTCATGATGCAGGCAGAGGCTGCAGATCCAGACATGACATTACTCACAGGTATTCTAATTTAGAAATTTCCGTCATTCCCGTGCTTTGACATGTTGGTATTTGGGTGTTTTAAAAACACATGCTAAGTAGAGCACTGCTAGGAGATTCTATGCCTTAGTTGCTGAGTTGATGTAAGTAAGAACTGTTAGATCTTCTAGAACTTGGCTTGAGAACGTAGACGGATAGGATGAGTGAACCTAGAAATATGATCGGCATCTAAAACTGTTTATTGGGATCTAGTTTGACCGTAAACGCGTTCCTATGTGACGTTTCTATTTCAAGCGAGATTCGTGTGCTAGGTGTCACTACCTTCGCTTTGCTATACTCAGGGGAGACTCACTCATTTATTTCGAGTGCGTTCACATAGTTCCGTCAGGAAAGGAGTTGACGACGACCAGCGTTGTGTAGGGATTGACGATGATGTTCCAGGATCATGCGGTCAGAGCAGACTTGGTCGTTTTGCTGATGTTAGGATTCTACCTCATCCTAGGTATGGATTGGTTGGAGTTTGGAGCGGTGATCAATTTCCAGCAGAGGTCAGTGATTATCAGGCCGTCAGGGCAGGGGACCTTCTTATTAGAGGCAACAAGGAGACCGCGGAAGCCCAAATTCATATCATTTCTACAGGCCAGGAAGCTAGTTGAGCTCGGATGTCAGACATTCTTGGCCAGTGTTACCACTACAAGAGGTTCAGCAGGGCCTTCACTGTCTGATGCAGATGTATTCCCTGATGATGTTGTGGGAGTTCCACCGGAGCGAGAGGTGGAGTTTTCGATCGAGCTAATGCCAGGTGCAGTGCCTATCTCTAAGGCATCGTATCGTTTGGCGCCTACCGAGATGAAGGAGCTGAAGGAGCAGATTCAGGAGTTGCTCGACAAGGGATTCATACTCCCTAGCTTTTCTCCATGGGGCGCGCCAGTTCTGTTTGTGAAGAAGAAGGATGGCAGCATGAGATTGTGCATAGACTACCGGGAGTTGAACCGTGTGACAGTGAAGAATAAATACCCACTCCCGAGGATAGAGGATTTATTTGACCAGTTGTAGGGAGCTTCTGTTTTCTCGAAGATTGATTTGAGATCTGGCTACCATCAGTTGAGATTTAGAGAGGAGACGTGTCCAAGACTGCATTCGGACAGGCCACTACGAGTTCTTGGTGATGCCATTTGGCCTGAAGAATACCCCAATGATATTCATGGATTTGATGAACAGGGTCTTCAGACAGTACTTATACCAGTTCATTATTGTTTTCATCGACGACATCCTGGTCTACTCGAGGACACTGCAGATATTGAGAGTGCACAAGTTGAATGCCAAGTTCAGCAAGTGCGAGTTTTGTCTTGAGCATGTGGCGTTCTTGGGGCATATCGTTTCTAGAGATGGGATCTCAGTCGACCCATCAAAGGTGGAGGCAGTGTAGAACTGGGAGGTTCCAAAGAATGCAGCAGAGATTCGTAGTTTCTTGGGGTTAGCAGGATACTACCACAAGTTTATCAAGGGCTTCTCTTCGATCTCAGTGTCCTTGACAGCCCTGACCAAGAAGAATGCAAAGTATGTGTGGAGTCCTGAGTGTCAGTTCGATCAGCTGAAGGAGGCCCTCACTTCAGCGCCAGTTTTAGCGATGCCCGTGGATCATGAGGAGTTTGTAGTGTATATAGATGCTTCCCTGAGAGGGTTGGGTGCAGTTCTGATGCAGGGAGGCAAGGTTCTCACATATGCGTCGAGACAATTGAAGAATTATGAGCAGAATTATCCGACGCATGATCTGGAGCTTGCAGCAGTAGTGTTCGCACTGAAGATTTGGAGACACTACCTGTACGGTGAGAAGTGTCAGATTTTCACCGACCACAAGAGCCTCAAGTACTTCTCCATCCAGAATGAGCTAAACATGAGGCAGCGCAGATGGCCAGAGTTGGTGAAGGACTATGATTGTGACATTAGCTACCATCCGCATAAAGCTAATGTGGTGGCAGACGCTTTGAGCCGGAAGACTAGTAGTGGCATGTTTTTCAGTCGAGAGGCCACTACAGGCTGAGATTCAGAGATTTGAACTGGAGTTCTATTCAGGAGGTTGTGCACCACGTTTAGCAGTACTCACAGTTCAGTCGACCCTTCGAGATCGGATCAGAGATGGGCAGGCCTCTGATGAGCAGTTACAACAGTGGAGACAGAGGGATGAGGACAGAGGACTGGGTCTGTATATAGTTGAGGATGGGATCGTTCGTTTCAGAGGTTGCATGTGGGTACCGAGCACTGAGCAGTTGAGAGCTGAGATCTTATCTAAGGCTCATGCATCGACGTACTTCATCCACCGAGGGAGTACGAAGATGTACAGAGATTTGCAGATGCTGTATTGGTGGCCGGGGATGAAGAAGGACATTGGGAGATTCGTATCTGAGTGCTTGACCTGTCAGCAGGTCAAAGCAGAGCATCAGTGACCATCAGGGTTATTTCAGCCACTCCCTATTCCCGAGTGGAAGTGAGAGCATATTACGATGGATTTTGTGGTTGGGTTACCCAGGAGTCCCAGAGGATACACGACGGTATGGGTGATTGTGGACAGACTCACCAAGTCCGCACATTTCTTACCGGTGAAGACTACTTTCACCCTGACGCAGTACGCAGAGCTTTAAATCAGAGATATTGTCAGGCTGCATGGCATACCGGTTTCTATAGTGTCAGACAGGGACACCAGGTTTACATCTGCGTTTGGAGGAGCTTGCACGTAGCGTTGGGGACTAAGTTGTCATTCAGTACAGCTTTTCACCCACAGACAGATGGCCAGTCGGAGAGAGTGATTCAGATTCTGGAGGATTTGCTGAGAGCTTGTGTGATAGATTTCCAGGGTACGTGGGATTCTAGATTGCCTTTGGTAGATATCACGTACAATAACAGCTTTCAGACGTCGGACGGCTCCATATGAGGCTCTATGCGGGAGAAGGTGTAGGTCTCCCGTGCACTAGGACGAGGTTGGAGAGAGAGTTTTGACTGGGCCGGAGCTGGTGCAGCAGACAACAGACATTGGGACTAGGATACGAGATTGGATGAGGACAGTCTAGAGTCGTCAGAAGAGTTATGTCGATCGAAGACGACGAGATCTAGAGTTAGCTATAGGAGATCACGTATTCGTGAGGATATCACCCATGAAAGGCGTGATGCATTTTGGTCGGAGAGGCAAGCTCAGTCCGAGGTTTATTGGGCCATTTGAGATTTTGGATAGGGTTGGTACGTTAGCGTATCGAGTAGCACTACCACCCAGTCTGTCAGAAGTGCATAATGTGTTCCACATTTTGATGCTGCGGAAGTATATTCCAAATCCATCGCACGTGTTGGATTTTGAGCCGCTCCAGTTAGCAGTGGATTTATCATTTGAGGAGCGACCAGTGCAGATCTTGGCTCATGAGAGCTTGGGCTCGGAGCACGGAGTATTCCTATGGTCAAGGTCCGGTGGCAGAATCACTCATAGGATGAGGCTACCTAGGAGATCGAGGCCGATATGCCGACGCGCTACCCAGAACTGTTCGGTACGTACAGGGACGAAAGTCCTATAATGGGGGAAGAGTTGTAACGCCTAGAAATCCTGAATACGTAGAAATGAGTGCATGACTAGGGGGAAAATTATTTTAGAAAATTATATGCTATTTTATGTGATTTCATGATGGTTTTAATGTTTCATGACATGCATGTTGTGTGTTTAGTCTATTTGAGTTCCGGACGCGTGGACGAGACTAGGGACGACCGATGAAAAATATTTAAAAATTTTGATGCCCATTTTTAAGAGCATATTTATTATTTCTAAGAGCATTCCAAAAAAATGAGCTTTTATGATTTTTAGTTGAGGGGAACCCGTTTTCACCTATACGGGCTGTTTTAATGAACTTTAGTAATTTTAAAATTAAGGAGGCTACATATTACGAAAATTAAGATTTTACAACCTTTGTTTAGAGTTTTATTCAATTCTTTTAATGAGGGTTAGTATTGAAAAGCTCTTTTAATTTTTCCTAACTTAAACTATCCTTAGAGGGGTCTTGTGTATCATATCTCATTTTTCCCTAAACATAATTTTTGTAAAACCCTAGCCTCCTCTCATCACCATAGCCGTCCCCCTCCTCTCCCAACACCCCATCGATTTGGTGATTCAAGGTGGTTTTGGTACCGATCTCGCGTCCCCCGCTTCGGTAACTCGTAGATCTTCTATTTTTATTCAATTCTTTTAATGAGGGTTAGTATTGAAAAGCTCTTTTAATTTTTCCTAACTTAAACTATCCTTAGAGGGGTCTTGTGTATCATATCTCATTTTTCCCTAAACATAATTTTTGTAAAACCCTAGCCTCCTCTCATCACCATAGCCGTCCCCCTCCTCTCCCAACACCCCATCGATTTGGTGATTCAAGGTGGTTTTGGTACCGATCTCGCGTCCCCCGCTTCGGTAACTCGTAGATCTTCTATATTCTCCATTAAAGGCATGTGATATCTTCCCTTTTCTCACCATTTAAGCTATATTAAACTATTTTTAATGAATGATTGCATGTTTTGTATGCGAATTCATGAGATATATGTTTGTTGTTTATGGTTCACGCCCACATCATGATTTCTAACGCATACATGGTTTGATCTTCTGTTGCTTCGGTCCTTGAAGGGTTCTAGGGGCTTGGGTTCGGTCCTAGGAGGTCTCATGGTGGTCCAAGGCCAAGTGGAGAGGCGGCTAGACCTGTTGGTCGAGCCATTTTGTAGGGTGACTCGGGTGCGCCCTACGTGCGGCGCATACCCGTGCGTGTTGCTCCTCGGCTGAACCATGTAACGCATGGTTCGAGCCAGGGCTGGTCTAGTAGGGCCTGCTGGACCTGGGGGTGGTCCAGCTGGCGGGGCTCCGGCGGCCGGAGCTGGGCGACCGAAGGGGGAGAATAACGGCGGGTCGTGTGCGTGTGTCATGTGTGACGGCTAGGGGATGGTGTGCATGGGCTGGCCGGTTCGACTGGACCGGTTTGATGGGTTCGATCGGATCGGATCGGTTAGTCGAGGGTCGAGTCAAAATATTTTAAGTTTGGTCCGACTTATTTTAATTCTAGATCGGGTAATTTTTATTTTAAAAGTTTAAGATCCAATTTTAAAGAAATCAAATATTTTAAAGTCAAGTTTTTTAGTCAAACTTTTATTATTATTGGATCAATATTTTGTTTTAAGTTTAAAGTCAAAATTTGGTCAATGAGGCTTTTATTTAATGAAATTTTAATATTTGATTTCAAGGTAAATGATTGAGTATTTTGAAACTTTTTAAAGGATAATTTTAAAGTTATGTTCCAAGTCATATCTAAGGGTAAGTTTCAATTTTAAGTTAGTCTAGGCTTTGGGCTTAGAATTAGTGGGCCAAGCACCTGAACCAGTTTTTGATCGAAGTAGAAAATGTAAAAGCCCGTGAATATATGTTTAATTATATATGTAGTATTTTATGTATGTTAATGGTTTAAATGAAGGAATTAAATATATATTGACGGGCTAAGCTTTTTAAATTGCATGTTTTTATGAAATGCACGCATGTTTGAAAATAAAATGGAGGGATTGAAGTGATTTGTAGCAAGATAGACGATGAGTGGATCCGGTGAACCTTTGTTAATGTATAATGATAGATGATGAGTGGATCTGCGAGACCGTGCCAGTGAACCTCTGTTAATGTGATGATGATGTAGGTCGGGTGAAACCGACTGCCACGTATGTTGGTTTAAGATTGATCAATCGAACATGGTCCACAATTCAAGGATATGACTCACACGTTTTTATGTTATGTTATGTCATGCCTCAATATGGGTGCTATACGATGGTGATATGAAACGACTGATTGATGAACCATGTTTTACGATCATCCATGAACGCATGTTTTAAAGTTATTTTATTATACGTATGTGCTTGTATGTGGTTTTATTATATGTACCTTGCTATTATTCAGATAGAGCATGTTGGACCTTTATGCTCACTAGCTTTAAAAGGTGTAGGTGATGACCCTGTAGATTTTATGCCGATCGGCGGTGAGGACCTCTGAGCGCCCGTCACAACTGTTGCTCCATGACCACTATGACGTCTTCATTTTATGTTATGAAACAGTTTCAGATATTTTCTTTTTAGTTTTGTTCAGTCTTTCTGTCAGGCCTGGTGCTCTAAATCACAGATTAATTACAAAATTAATCATAATTATAAGGAAGCACAAAGGCCAACACAGACCAAAGCAGCCCAAAAAAAAGGGAAAATAAAACGAGGTTAAACCTCAGTACGAAGAGCATCAATAAAGCAACAATCATATCAGACATACAATATTTCAAACGTGCAATTCATGAGGGCTACCCAGAATCATCGGTAAGCAAGGCACAACGACTCAGCTGTGCAATAAAATCTCAATGAATCATCAGAATCAAATCACAGCGACTCAGCTGGCTATCACGACTCTGTGACGACATTGGATTCTCAGCACGACAACTCAGCCAGCAAATCGCGACTCAGTGATTATCAGGTCTCAAGTAAAACATGCTCAATATGCTATGCGTGAATGCCAGGTAATATCATGCTCACAGCAATAAGTAAAATTCACACACATAAGCACTTAAGAGCATAGAACCATCCTTGTAAACTAGCAAGATCAAGCAGCATCATCTAGCACATAATCACAGCAGCTCACACACGTAGGAAATATTTACAAGCTGATAATAAGGCTGCTAAACCGAGCTCAATTCGTACCTCACCCTCTACACAGCTGCTACCTCAACGGATCACACGGGAGCACACACCCAGCTGCTCTAACCTGTCCAGCCACGCCAGTTCAGCTCACGGTGAAGATTAACAGAAGCTTCCCGTAACCACACTGCAAGAATCTGCTCAACCATACCAAAAACAGCTCAGGGGCAACTCGACCGAAACAGATTTGGGTGCTACCAAAAAACCCATTCTAAACCTATACCTCCCGATGCCAAAATAAGCTCTAAAGAACCGTAGAATAGGAAGGAATCACTTACCCAAGCGCTCAAAAGAACGGAAGAACTACTGGCCAAAATTCGCGAAAAATAAACGAACGCTACCCCCACTTCGCACCTCCTCGACCGGCCGACCCAAGCCTCCAAAATGGTACCATTCGAAAGATCTAGAGGAGACGAGCTCGGCGCCACCGACCTTGCTCCAAACGACGGCGTAAATCGACGACAATCGGAGGATTTATGTTCGGATGAACGTTAGGGTTTGGGGAAACGCTGTACTTCGATGGCTCTTTTGGAAGAAAGATAATGAATATGTGGTCTCCAGTCGGCAGGTGTACACGGTCAAAGTCAATTGTGAATAATTAATCGCGTGATCTGCTATAGTGCCACCGATTAGCTCACATCAAAGTTGATACCAGCTCGGGCACATACCAGCACGCTGTTTCCCCAAAGCTGGTACGCACAGCTGCTCACACTCGCTGGACAGATTACGCCCAAATAGCTTGCTCATCCATATCACACCTCCAGCACAGATTACACTCAACCAGCGTCTAAACTGGTAACCCAAAACGACGTTGCACTTCCTCCAGTTCTGGAAAACCCTGAACTGGTCTACACCAAATCACGAATCGAGTCGGTCCACGTAGCGGCACCAGATTACGCCCTGTAAACTATTCTCCTTCCCATCGCCATGCCAACAGCTCACACGACGGGGCATTTCTCTCCAAAGCTGAACACTAGCAATTGACGAGACACCAATCAGCCCAGCGCTAGGGATAGTACAACAGATCAAGCATTGGACAGCTCACATGATTAACCCTTGCTATTTCCCTCTAATCCTCTTAATAGAACACTAAATAAATCGGTTAATTGCAGTCCTCATAGTCTCCCCACCTTAAGAGATTGCGTCCTTGAAATCAAACAACAACTACAGATCCAACAAAAGAAAACCAGAGAATCACCAGGACTGAAATATAACAACCCAACATTCCTAATATCTAAGCAGTCACTAACTAAAAGTACCAAAGCAACTCAACACAAATCAGCGAGCTAGAGGAGTACCTGAATTAGTACTGCGTATGCTCAAACAGATGAGGCCACTCCTGTATCATCTTTTCTTCAACTTCCTAGGTAGCTTCTTCTCGTCCATGCTTGCTCCTTTGGATCATCACCAACGGAATAGTCTTGTTTCTCAGCTGATTCTCCTTCCTATCCATAATATGCACTGGATATTCAACAGAACTCAGGGTTTGATCCAGCTCAACTTCGTCGGTCCTTAGCACATAGGAAGGATTTGGCTCATATTTTCTCAACATGGACACATGAAACACATCATGCATCTCTGATAGCTTAGCAGGAAACTGCAATCGATACGCCAAAGATCTAATCCTCTCAATAATCTCAAACGGGCCAACGAATCTAGGAGCTAACTTACCCTTAAGCCTGAATCTCATCGCGCTCTTGAAAGGAGAAACTTTTATAAACACTCGATCGCCAACCTGAAACTCCAAAGGCATGCGCCTCTTATTAGCATAACTAGATTGACGATCTTGTGCAGCCTTCATTCTACTTGGAATCAGCTCAACCTGATCCTTCATATGCTGCACAAACTCAGGGGTAGACAGTTGTCTCTCACCAACTTCTTCCCAACAAATCGGTGATCTACACTTTAGACCATACAAAGCCTCGAATGGTGCCATCCCGATAGTCACTTGGTAGCTATTCTTGTACAAAAATTCTACCAGGGATAAAGAATCCTGCCAGCCACCACTAAAATCCATCACAATTGCTCGTAGCATGTCCTCCAAAGTCTGTATGGTCCTCTCGGATTGACCATCTGTCTGAGGGTGATAAGCTGTACTCATAGCCAATATCGAACCCATCGCTGCTTGCAAGCTCTTCCGAAATTGGGAAGTGAATTTTGGATCTCTGTCGGACACTATCGAAACCGACACTCCATGAAATCTAACCACGTGGTCAACGTACAGTCTCGCCATCTTCTTCATGGAACACCTCACATCATAGGAAATGAAATGGGCTGACTTCGAAATCCTATCATTAACCACCCAAATTGTATCACATCCCCTGTTTGAACGAGGTAGATGAGTCATAAAATCCATGGAAACGTGCTCCCAATTCCATTGAGGCACTTCTAAACTCTGCAACAATCCACCAGGTCTCATCCTCTCGGCCTTAACCTGTTGGAAGTTCAAGCATCGAGGTACAAATCTGAAGATATCATTCCTCATTCCTTCCCACCAGTAATGCGACTTCAAAGCATGGTACATCTTCTTCTCGCCTGGATGCACACTATAACGACTGCAATGGGCCTTGTTCAAGATGGCTTCTTCAGATTGATCAGGTTTGGAACAACCAATCTACCACAAAATCTCAGGCATCCATCAGAAGCAATAGAAAAATCTTCCGAATAACCATCCTTGGCTTTTATCTTCAACTCAAGAATATACGGGTCAGTCCTCCGCGCTGCTCTAATGTCTGCCCACAATCTACGGTTCTACCTGAAGGGAAGAAACTACAAAATACTGATCTTCTTGCTGAAAACACCATCCCGAAGTCCCCAAATGCTCATGGAATTTGGATATACTCAATGACGTCAACATCTCCGGTTGAGCTTTCCTACTCAAAGCATCTGCCACTAAGTTCATTCGCCCAGGCTGATACTGAATCTCACAGTCAAAATCATTTAGAAACTACATTCAGCGACGCTGCCTCATGTTCAGATCTGACTGAGTGAAGATGTACTTCAAGCTCTTGTGGTATGTGTAAACCACAAACTGCTCAGCATACAAGTAGTGACGCCAAATCTTCAAGGCAAAAATGATAGCAGCCAACTCCAAATCGTGAACGGGGTATCTCGCCTCATGGGGTTTCAACTGTCAAGACACATAAGCTATCACACGCCCGTTCTACATCAATACACAGCCCAACCCATTCAGAGAAGCATCAGAACAAACCACAAAACTGTTGGGGATCCGGATCCGCCCCCCGGCGAGGCAGCGGAAGAACATAGAATAAACAGCCGGAAGACGATCAATACGAAAATTCAATAACAGTTATCGACATACATAGGGGGTTCAAAACCACTACCTTGCTAGCACTTGTGTCTGGCTCCAACCGTAGTTACAATAACGTCGGCTCTTCTCGGTAGATTGCGGTAGATATCGCCAATCCGGTCCACGACCAGAAACGAGACTCCTTCGTCAGTCTGCACTATAAGGACTGACGAGATCAGCACGAACGGATTCTCCTCGACGAATTGGCCGGAAACGAATTTCCGGCGAAGAAGGGCGGCGGCGCTAGGCGGCGACGGCGGCGGCTATGCTCGCTTCCAACAGATGTGAAACCCTCAGACTGCGTCATATAGATCTCTTCGTTAATTTTTCCATTAAGGAACGCAGTTTTCACATCCATTTGCCATATCTCATAGTCGTACCATGCGGCTATGGCTAACAGTATTCTAATTGACTTGAACATTGCGACTGGCGAGAAGGTTTCCTCATAGTCAACACCTTGCCTTTGAGTGTAACCTTTCGCGACCAGTCGTGCCTTGTAGGTCAGTACCTTGCCATCAGGCCCAAGTTTCCTCTTGTATACCCATTTGCACCCAATAGGAACAATTCCTTCGGGAGGGTTAACGAGAGTCCAAACTTGGTTAGCATGCATTGAGTCAAACTCAGACTGCATTGCTTCAAGCCATAAGTTAGAATTAGCATCGGAAATTGCCTCCTTGAAAGTTCTTGGATCAGATCCAACAACTTGATCACCTTGATCATCTTCAAGGAGAAAACCATATCTCTCAGGAGCTCTAGGAATCCTTTCGGATCTCCTAGGTGCGACCATATCTGGTACTGGCTCAGTAGGTGCGGGAGATTCACTTGGTACTTCAGTTGGTTCTCGAACCTCTTCGAGTTCTACTATTTTGCCCTTTCTATCAAGTATAAATTCCCTTTCCATAAAGGTGGCATTCCTAGAGACAAACACTTTTGTCTCGCTGGGATAGTAGAAATAGTATCCAATGGAATTCTTTGGATACCTAATGAAGTAGCATAAGATGGATCTCGTATCCAGCTTATCTCCCACTGTCTGCTTCACGTAAGCAGGACATCCCCAAATCCTCATAAATGAGTACTTGGGTGGTTTGCCCATCCATATCTCATACGGAGTCTTATCCACTGCCTTGGTGTGGACATTGTTCAACAAAATTACCGTCGTTTCGAGCGCATAGCCCCAAAACGAGGTCGGAAGATCAGTGACGCTCATCATGGATCGAACCATGTCCAACAATGTCCGATTACGACGCTCCGCTACACCATTGAGCTGTGGTGTGGCCGGAGGGGTCCACTGTGAGAGAATCCCATTCTCCCTCATATAGTCTTGAAACTCAGTACTTAAGTATTCACCACCTCGATCAGATCGAAGTGCCTTAATACTTTTGCCTAATTGATTTTCTACTTCAGCCTTGAATTCCTTGAACCTTTCAAAGGATTCAGACTTGTACTTCATTAAGTACAAGTACCCGTACCTAGAATAATCATCGGTGAAGGTGATGAAGTATGTGTGACCGTATTTAGTACCAATACTAAACGGGCCGCACACATCAGTATGGATCAAATCCAATAGGCCTTGGGCACGTTCACCCTTGCCCTTGAAGGGTTGCTTGGTCATCTTTCCTTTCAGACAGGATTCACAAGTCGGTAGGGAGTTGATGTCTGACAGATCAAACAAGTCACTCCTAACTAACTTGTTCATCCTACTTAGGGAAATGTGACCTAGCCTAGCGTGCCAAAGTTGTGCTGGGTTCAAGTTATCGTGTTTCCGTTTAATCGTTGTTGTGTGTGTTTCGACATCGCGAGTTGGAACGTCTTTTAATTTTAAGGTGTACAAATCGTTTTCGCGTTCCCCAATTCCAATTAAACATTCATTCTTGTAAATATTGCAAATCGAATTAGCAAACATACAAGAATATCCATCTCTATCAAGCATAGGAATAGAAATAATGTTTTTAATTAATTCAGGAACAAATAAAACGTCTCGTAACAACAACTTAAAATTTGAAGACAGAAATAAACTAATATCTCCTATAGCTACTGCAGCAACTCTTGCTCCATTGCCAAGCCTCAAGTGGGTCTCACCCTCTCTAAGACGTCGACTTCTTGTCATCACCTGCAAATCATTGCAGATATGAGATCCACATCCGGTATCAAGTACCCAAAAAGTTGAATTTAGAGACATATTTATTTCAATATAGAACATACCTTTCGCAGTTCGCAACTGCTCGAGGTACTACTTGCAGTTCCTCCTCCAATGCCCAGCCTTGTGGCAGTGGTGGCAAACGTCCTCGCTCTTGTTAGGCTTAGAAGCCCTTGCCTTCGGCTTCTTGGCAGACTTTTCCTCTTTCGCAGGAGCAGAACGCTTCTTGCTCTTGCGTCTAGGTCCCTTATTCGCAGAGGAAGAAGAGCCCAGAAGGAGGACGGTTTGTCCTTCTTTATGGTCCCCTCAAACACTACAAGCATGTTCACCACCTCTTCAAGGGTGGCTTCCAGCTTGTTCATGTTGAAGTTGACCACAAAGGGGTCAAATGCAGCAGGCAGTGAGAGGAGAAGTACATCCACAGACAGCTCATGTGGAAGTGCGATATCACGGCCCGACAGCTTTTCAACGAGCCCGATCATGCGAACCCCATGCTCACGGACCGAAGTCCCATCGTGCATAGGGGTCAAATGCAGCGGGTAGTGAGAGGAGAAGTACATCCACAGACAGCTCGTGTGGAAGTGCGATATCAAGGCCCGACAGCTTTTCAACAAGCCCAATCATATGAACCCCATGCTCGCGGACCGAAGTCCCATCGTGCATGCGGCTCGTCATTAGCTCCTTGACAGCCGTGAACCTCTCATGTCGAGAGTTCTCCCCGTACAGTTCTCTGAGATGAAAAAGTATGGCAGAGGCATACTTTGTCTTCTCAAAGCGCCGTTGCATTTCATTGGACATCGATGCCATCACATAGCATCGAGCTTTAACCTCGTCGTCACGCCATTGGTTAAGCGTAATCATCTCCTCAGGGCTGATATCCGCAGGGGTTTCCTCCGGAGGAGACTTCTCGATCGTATATAGAAGCTTCTCCGAAGCCAATACAAGATTGAGGTTCCGGAGCCAGTCTTGGTAGTTCAGACCGGTGAACCTGTTGCTATCCAGTATAGCAGCGAGTGGGTTTTTCATCGAAACCATTTTTATAGCAGTTATACTGAAAAGAAAACAGACATGCATTACTAACTATATAAGATATAAGCTAAGACATAAAACATGGTCATTAAGTTTTATGAATTACCCTCCCACTATTTTAACGATTTCACCACCCTCTAATGAAATCGAGAAAACAGGTTTCTTTAGTGGGTACACGGAGCCCAATCAGGCGATCATGGACCCGAATAATATCAGCCATCCATGATCCCCAAAAGGTTGTTTCCGATTGCAGCCGGTGCAACCTCCATGTATTCACCTCACGTCCAGTAAGAGCCCAATAATATGACGCCGTTTACTATCACGTGTCAAGATTGACCCATCAATTTTGAGTCGTGAAGGACGGTCCCCTTAACGTCCCCAATAATATGAGCAAACGTTAAAGGGAGTTCCAACCGACTCACAACAGTTGTCAATGGCGTGGACAGCTTTCCGGCATACATGACCCCCTCAATAATATGAGCCGGGCCATGTATACGGGTAGCATCGACGTACACCCATTGTTGATGGAAGGTAGGGTTAATTTAAACAATTTTAAATACCCTTTTGTTTATCGAATAAACAGTTTATCTTGATATAAGTTTTAAATCAAATTTAAAACGAGGGATTTTATTTTTGAAAAATTTTGGTCTCATGCATATTTAAATCTAATTTAAAACATGCAACATGCGGATTCATTAAGTCTATATATCAACATATATAAAGTTACATTGGGATGATCGATCGCGAGAGCTATGCGGTCCGTGGTTGCCAGTCACGGACCTGGGTCCAATCCTAGGGGTAATGCAATATGCAATGCAATTCTATTACAAAGCTTTCCGGTCAAGAACCAGTTGGTCGTGGTTAGCGTACAGTACGGTCCTTTCAATCCATATATCCCGATCAGATCAACGACCATTGGTAAATCGAGAGTCGCTAAAGATCCGATAGCTATGCATACATCTTGGATATCGAATAGTGACATCGCGAGTGCAACTAGGTAAACACATTTACCTAAAACACTTCTAGTACTCTGGCCAAAGATTTATACACTATTATCCCCTCAGATAGCATAGGATATCCACGCATGTCTGCGAGCGGTGAATCCTCGACAACGATGCATCGACTCCTACATGCATCGGGGTCTCACCCAATCCCGCCGTCTAATGACCCCAAGTGAGTCGGCAAACGAGTCAAAGTGAGACGCCTATCATGTAGAGTCTCAATGACGTTTCGAGTCGTGAGGACTAAGCAGTACAACCAAGACCTCGGACTTATCCACTCGACAAATGGTAACCACTTGGAAAGTCCGAACGAGGGTAGTTCGATCGATCACCAGGTCACTATCTATCTGCATGCTCAGAACATCACAATGTTCCCTACCAATGAAACATGGTACTTCGCATCGCAGATACTAGTCTCGAACTCGGGCGGCCTTATCCTCATTTTGACGGCCCAATCGACTAGGAACATGTTTAGAATACACATCGACTATTAGATGTGTTTCATGATAGCCGTCATACCCACTATCACATCTAACATACACTTAGGTGTATTCTAGGTCTTTACTCAACGCAATTGTAAATCATTACACACATAATGAAAGTAAAGAACGCCATATAAAAGAATGCGAATATCATATATAAAGACTGTTTCATACAAGAGTCTATAAACCCACATGCCACAAGTTGGCTAGTTGGGCATCTACTCTAACAAAAACCTCCAGATCCCTAAGGTAATGTCAACACAGGAGCAGTAGTCAGCTTCTCCTTGAGCAACTGGAAACTCGACTCACACTCATCTGTCCACAGAAATCTTCTATCTTTCCGGGTCAACTGCTTCGTCGGCCTGGCTATTGAAGAAAAACTCTCAATGAAACGTCTATAATAGCCATCCAAACCCAAGAAGCTACGGATCTCCGACACATTCGTAGGTCGTTCCCAGTTAAGAACTGCTTCGACCTTACCAAGATCCACCGAAACACCTTGTGCAGATATAACATGATAGGATCAATTTGGATCGAAAACAGGCTCAAATCTAAATGATACAATGAAATACGATATAGTGAGTACTGTAAATCTTCTGGTTCTTTTATCAACAAGAACTGTTTAAAAATGTAAACCAGAAGATATCTCGAAGGTTCAATCTAGAACAACTTGAACTTCAGTGTTCTTCGAGATTTGAATACTGGGACAGAATATTTTGCGATGTCAAGTTCCCAGTGAGTTATGAGAGAGCTTTATGATACCGAATAATACGTCGTAAATCATAGAAATTAACCGAGAACTTCTTCATTTGAATTCTTCAGCTATTTATACTCTTTGTCCTCAACGGTCAATAAATGTAGCCAGTAGAAATAAACTCCTTTGTATATATTCATCGTATCATAGCATTTAATGCTCCATTAATGCCATGCAAAAGGTAATATGCGCTTGTCAGGGCTAAATTGACTTATATTTCAAAGCGGGTAATCATCGTATCAATCACTCTGCATACTGTGCAACTTTATCCAAAATAGCTCTGATATTGTCGCCGTAATTCCAGGCTTTTATACGATTAAACTATGACCGTTGATTCTTCTAAAATAATCCTTTAATAACATCTGAAGAGATTCGAAGCTCACATATGAATGATTACTCTGTTAAACGAATTTCCTTACCCTGTATGTTTGCAACTTTGTCATATCTGAATGCTTTGAGACATCTACAAGAACACTGTACCTAACTGAGTTTCTCATGCCTGATAACCTCGGATCTGATGAACTCTGATTATTCTGTAACCATATCTGAAATACTGAAATCTGAAATACCTTAGTTGATTCTGTTCACGACTAAATTGCTCGGGTATGAATTATAACATCTGAATAAACAAATCGGATCTGATACTGTAGCTTCTGAATCAAATCTGAATGTCCTCAAATCTGAAAGACTGAATACTTGACTTGATATCTGATCAATTCCCGAATGATCAACTCAGATGTCAAAGCAACTTAAGAGCTTTCGAATCTGAAATCTTCAACTCAATGGCATGACGTCACGATCTGAAATTTTCCCTTCTCTTGTCCTCTGCGAATACTTATGTTTAGTTCTCAGTCTTATTTTGTTATCACCAAAACTTATAAATTTTATCTTAACAATTTCCCCCTTTTTGGTGATGACAAAACTTAGCAGCCTTTGACTTAAAAGAAAGAAAGGTAATTTGCTCCAAGTCTGCTATATATTTAATATGAAGCACAGTACAAAAATTTTGTACAAAGAACTGAAAACCAAAAACTTGCAACTATCCAGATCCAGATCTATCAAGAAAGCTTATATCTCCAATCTCTTTGTTTAGAACCACTGCTTCCTCTTTTTCGTGAAGGCTCACTTCTGCTACCACTACTACCACCATCTCCAGATCCAGGTTTGCTTCTATCTTCAGGAGGAGGCTGACCTCGACCTTGGCTGCTACCCACTTCCCCCTTTTTGTCATCACGACCACTAGTGATATAGGCCATGATTTCAGCAAGAGTATCACGAAGGGTAGTCAATTGTTCCGGTGTTTCCACACGGAATTCAAGCACGTCATTGCGAATGGCAGCCAGTCGATCATCGAATTCCTTAGATAATTCAGCCTTTTGATCTTTGATCTCCTTACGAATATCAGCCAATTACGTCGTGAAGATGCCACTTTGAGCTCGAACGCCTTTCTTAAATTCAAGCACTTCAAAAGATAAGGCAGTTTTCTGAATCTGGACCTCCCGGCGGACGCTTTTAAAGAGATCTCAAAGGTCTTGGTCTTGCTGAGTACGAGCGTCGGCAGAGGCTTTCTCAAGATCATCAATTTTTGATAAGAGATGGTTCTGGAGATTGCCAATGCTGCTTTGAGTCCGCATCTGCTTAATAGACAGCTGAGAAAGAGAAGCCCGTAGCTGAGCAAACTTTTCGGTGAGATCTGTAGCAGAAGCAGCAGTAGTAGGCATGAGAATCTGTTCAACAGCTGTGTCGGCACACAGAGGAATGTCTTCTGTATTAAAGTGCATAGAAGAATCAGTAGAGGGACTCTGACTTGGAGAAGGCAAGTCTATATCTGAATTTTGCTGAGAAAGTCTAACAGTATCTGTAGGATCTGATTCAATATTTACAGCTGGTACTATCTGTACACTCGGTTCTGTAGAAAATAACTCTGTATCTGTCTGTACAATGGGATCTGTATCTTGATAAGAAATCGATAGTTCAGACCTTGGAGAGGGAGAACGGTAAACGGTCGAACCATCAGAAGAATTTGACTCGACTTCTGGCAGAACCTGTACCTCAGGCTGTACAACAAAGTTATTCATTCAACAAAACTGTTGGTATCTATACCACTCTGAAATACACCTCGAAATCCTGTAGGGACCTCCTCTATATCTACAAAGGGACCGACAATGTCTCTGCAACGATCTACTGTACCAACGGGACGCAAACATCCAATTAAAGAAAACTATACAATGGCCACTCAAACCTCAGCCCAATGATCGCGAACAATCCTGGAGAAGGGTGATCTAGAATCGATATCTTGGACAGGCTCAATAAAGGCGCAAAGAGGGGCAAGGTCATCAATGTAAGGCCTTTGAGGCAGAAGTTCCCATTTGCAAGAATAAACTGGCCTCGTAATGGGTCTCCAATAATCAACCCCTTCATTGATCAGCCAAGTGCTGTCAACCAATATCATTTCCCGAGTCCGGCAAGTAGAGAAGATAGTTCGATGGTTTCTGGGAATAAAGAATCCTCTATCAATAGTGGCTCCCTCAAACAGATGTGAATTGGACGACCGTGTCCACTCCAGCTTATGCTCCTACATTTGCCTCGGCAAAACTTTTAATGTAAAATGATGAGCAGCAGTTAGCAGTTCCAAGACTTTGAGGTCAATTGCTGTAGTGGGCATACCGGATACAAAATTATGCCTTCTGGCCTCTAAAAACTTCCGGAGTAGTAACTCCCTATACTTGGAAATAATATATACCCTCCGCTGAAGAGCTATATGAACTAAATCTGTCTCTCCCCAAGTCAGGACACTCTACTCTTTAGTAGCAATGGCCTCAATGGATCCCAAAGCTGCAAGTCTGCGAAGACTAAAAGAGTTAAAGAAATTAGCCACTTCTTCGATCACCTGCTCTCTCAACTGGACGAGAAAATCGATATCGGCACAGATTAAAGAGAATATTTCATGGGCCAGGTGCCCTTGAATAGTATCTACCACCAGAGGCTCCTTCCTGTTGTCAGTAGCAGCAATCTGCGGAAGACTAGCCTTGTACTCCTCCACTTCTTTGACTCCAGAAATCTGAATCCCAAGTCCGAATTTGATCCTTGTTGGTTCTATTGCAATGACCGATGGCATTATCGCATCGGTCGGAATCTGTTGCAAGAGATCCTCAATAGACATTGATTCCTCATCAGTTTTTGTTACCTCCTCTATCTGTTCACCTTCCATCGCAATTACCTGACTTGAGTGCTTAAACCCAGAAATGTCGTCATCCTCCTCAGATCTTGTTACCACTAGTTCTACCAATTCTGTTCTCATCGCTAAGCCCTCGGCAACATCTTGTTCCGCCACATCTGTTTCCATTTTTGTGGTTTCAGCAAGCACCTGTTCAATAATATTATCCACATCATCAACAATTGTCTGTTCCTTCTGTTGCTCTACAACACTCTCCACATCTGGCTCCTTCTCAACAATTTCATCATCAGAACCTGTTGACAATCTCAACTTTCTCTTCGGTGCTTTGCGTTTTTTAGCATGAGTACGTTCAGCTGGCACAGCTGAGATAGGTTCAGCAATTTGGATCGGTACTGCATCTTGTGCTATTGTTACAAGTGCTAGATCCTTCTCCACGGGAGCAGTTCTCCCCGTTGTTGTCCTCTTCTTCTTAACAGCTGGTGCAGCTATCTCCACCTGTACCTCATTTGTGTCCTTGTCAGTAGTTGAAGCATATCTCTTTTTAGACACAGATTTCCTTTTTACAACCGCTACTTTAGTCGCATCGGGCTCATCAAATTCACCAGAGAATCAATAGTTTTGTTAGTGGCAACATATGTACTCACGGTCTTGGCAGAGAGGATATTCAGAGGAGGAAAGGTCGTCACCTCTCCCAAAGTCGCAACTGGATCTCCCTTCAACAGGGCACAAATTTGATCCGCGTAACCCTTGGCTCTCTTGGAGGATTTTTCTGCCATATCCTTAAGAATATCGAACAGCAGTTTTCTCCAGTTGACCTTCAGCCCAAAATGAATCGCCGTCATCAACACAAAGCGTTCATGGGTGACAGCATCAAACGAACCAGCCTTGACCGTCACAGACTTTGCCAGTATATCGTTCAACAAACGGAATTCATATTTCAGTTTCCTCTTTTTGCTAGGAGGTTTTGACCGGCTCTCCAGACTGAGAAAATAAACTCCTTGCATAAAACACCCTTCAGCCCAAAATGAATCGCCGTCATCAACACAAAGCGTTCATGGGTGACAGCATCAAACGAACCAGCCTTGACCGTCACAGACTTTGCCAGTATATCGTTCAACAAACGGAATTCATATTTCAGTTTCCTCTTTTTGCAGGAGGTTTTGACCGGCTCTCCAGACTGAGAAAATAAACTCCTTGCATAAAACACCAAGTCCTTTGGTACTTCCAACAAATCAGTCAATCCTTCAATAGGCAGTCCGAAAACACCCGCAAACCTATCCTCAGTAATCACAAAAACCTTGCCATGAATGACACAGAGAACTTCATTATCTTTCACAAGTGTAGTGTCGAAAAACTGTGCCAAATCCTTTTCATAAAGAACTGAAGGACATCCCAAAAAGTCACGAAGCCCAGTAGATTCTAGGGCTCTGAACATCTTAACCATTCCGTTGTTATCTGGAATACCCCAGACAGATTTGAAATTGACTTGAAGAGCATTAGCAATCAAGGAGGATGCCAATTCAGATAGTAGAGTGAACGAGAAAACTCCTGAAAGATAGATAATCTGCAACAGAAAGCACTAGAGAGAAACAATGCAAGAAAGCTTGAAAGTAATTTTCGTAGGGTAGAGATTAATGAAAAATGAAACGGTGTAATGTAAACAGGGAATACGAAAAGTTAATAGAGATAGAAAATATGGATGTGACGTTTCGCATGATGACAACACGTGTCAATCATCCGTTGGCGCGATCAAAATTTTGAAAAGATTTTGACAAGATTTTGAAATGATTTTGAAATAGTTTAGAATTTTAACCGCGAGGGTGAAAAGGTAAAAACTAGCGCCAAATACTTAACACGTCACAACCTTAGGATCTGTTTTGATGTGTTAGACCGGGTATTATCAGATCTGATTCTAGATAAGTATCAACTGTGTATATACGACATCTGATTGTATCCAGATCTCACATATTCAGCTGACTCAGCACTTGTTAATTTAGATCTGTCGTTCCCCCTAAAGCTGAGGTCCGCCCAAGTCTGAAATTTTACCAGATCTGAAATTCCACGAAGTTCCCCCTGAACAGTAGACTCAGATCTGTTAAACACAGAAGCTGTTCAACCTACAAATTGTTAGCGTAGAGACAAATCAAGGCAGTTCTAAGAGACCCAAAAGGTTTCTGAAATAAGAAAACTTAGTGTCTGGTAGAGGCTTTGTGAAGATGTCAGCTACTTGCTGGTCAGTCACACATACTCCAGTCGGACGTCCTTCTTGAGCACATGATCTCTTATGAAGTGATGTCTGATGTCGATATGCTTTGTTCTAGAGTGCAGCACTGGATTTTGAGTAAGGGTGCTTCAGAAGCATCAATGCCGTAGTCCTTTACCTGGTGTTGAATCCATAAGATCTGAGCACAGCAGCTTCCAGCGGCTAAGTACTCTGCTTCAGCTGTGGACGTTGAAATAGAGGTCTGCTTCTTACTGAACCAGGAAATCAATCGATCTCCTAAGAATTGACAAGTACCGCTTGTGCTTCGACGATCAACTCTACATCCTGCGTAGTCTGCATCACTGTAACCGATTAGTTGAAAGCTGGAGTCTTTGGGATACCAAAGACCCACATTGGAAGTTCCTTTTAAATATTTTAAGATTCTTTTCACTGCAATATAATGTGATTGTTTTGGCTCTGCCTGAAATCTAGCACACATACAGACAGCAAACATGATGTCTGGTCTGCTAGCAGTTAGGTATAGCAAGGAGCCAATAATAACACGATATAAAGATACCTCAATGTCAGTTCCAGCTTCATCTTTATCCAATTTTATTTAAGAGCTCATTGGGGTCGCTGCTGCTGAGCAATTATCCATGCCAAATTTCTTCACCAGTTCTTTCGTGTATTTTGCTTGATTAATGAAGATCCCATTGTCAAGCTGTCTCGCTTGTAATCCTAGAAAGAACGTAAGCTCTTCCATCATGCTCATCTAGAATTTGTCCTGCATCAACTTAGAGAACTTTTGGCACAGTTTGGGGTTAGTTGACCCAAATATAATATCATCAACATAGATTTGAACTAACAGGACGTGGTCAGATTTGAAAAATTTAAATAGAGTCTTATCAACAGTGCCTATTGTGAATCATGCTCAATTAGAAACTTAGATAGTGTATCATACCAAGCTCTGGGTGCTTGCTTCAACCCGTATAGAGCTTTATCCAGTTTGTAAACATAATCTGGATATGTATGATTTACGAATCCAGAAGGTTGTGCAACATACACTTTCTCTGTTAAGACGCCATTAAGAAATGCACTCTTAACATCCATCCTGAACCTTAAAATCTTTATATTCAGCATAAACAGAACATACGGATGGCTTCTAGTCTAGCTACTGGTGCGAAGGTCTCATCGAAATCTATGCCTTCCATTTGCCTAAATCCTTGTGCTACCAGTCTAGCTTTGTTCCTTGTTACCACTCCATCTTCATTCAGATTGTTCCTAAAGACCCATTTAGTTCCTATTACTGAATGATTAGATGGTCTAGGTACAAGTTGCCATAGATTATTTCTCTTAAACTGGTTAAGTTCTTCTTGTATTGCATCTATCCAACTTGGGTCTGCTAGGGCCTCTTCTATCAGCTTAGTTCTATATGCGAAATGAATGCTGAATCAAAGTGATCATGCATAAGCTGGCCTCGTGTGCGAATAGTAAAATGAATGTTACCTATGACATGCTCGGTGTGGATGGTTTCTATTCCACCGAAGATCAGATCCGATTGGATTTGCTCCTTGTTCAGGCTGGATAGTTGCATCTGGATTATCTGACATTAACTGATGGTCCGCATTGCTAGCTTGTGCATCAGATTCCAGTTGTTGTGGATGTTGTTCCAGATTTGAACTCGATACCATTTGATAAGATGTGTTCGCATCTTGTGCGTCAGATGTCGGTCGATGTACTATAGGATCTGTTTGCGCAACATCTTGAACATTGGTCGCTTCAGCTCCAGCAGCTGGAACACTTTTGAGATCTGTTCCTTCAACTGGTCAACGTTAGTTAAATCAATGACTACTGGGTTACCTGTCAGATCTGATTGAGCATTGTCGTGCGGTGTGTCCAGCGCTGGTTGTATCTCAGCTAAGTATCTTTGTTGTGGCACGTCATCACCTGATTCATCAAGGCTGGATGATTCCAGACGTGTGCACAAGTCATTAAGGCTCGCAGCTGAGTTGGATCTGAAACTTGTCTCATTAAAAACCACATGTGCTGATTCTTCAACTGTCAGACTTCGATTGTTGAACACTCTACAAGCTTTGCTCACAGCTGAATATCCTATAAATATACCTGCATCAGATTTGGCATCAAACGCTGTTAGGTGCTTCTTACCGTTATTATGATGAAGCATCTGCACCCAAACACCCTGAAATATGAAATGTCAGGTTTCTTGCCACTCCAGATCTCATATGGGGTTTTTCCATGCAACTTATTGATCATTGATATGTTCTGAGTGTAGCAAGTTGTGTTAACTGCTTCTGCCCAGAATTTTTGAGAAATGCCGGAGTAAGCAATCATAGATCTATCAGCTTCTTTTAAAGTACGGTTTCTCCTCTCAGCAAGCCCGTTCTGCTGAGGAGTTGTTGCTGCTGAAAGCTCATGCTTTATCCCAATTTCATCTAGATAGGAAGCTAATTTTTTATTTAAAAACTCGGTACCACGATCACTTCTTATCCGGTTGACTGTACAAGATCTGTCATTGAAAGCTCATGCTTTATCCCAATTTCATCTAGATAGGAAGCTAATTTTTTATTTAAAAACTCGGTACCACGATCACTTCTTATCCGGTTGACTGTACAAGATCTGTCATTTTGTAAACATTTTAAAAGCCGAATCATTTTATCAGCGGTATCAGATTTTGATTTTAAAAATAACACCCATGTGAATTTTGTACTCAACAACAACAAGGGTGTAATTCGTTCCCCCTAAGCTTGTTACGGGAATGGAACAAAAAATATCCATATGTAAAAGCTCTAGGCTTCGAGAAAAACGTTTACCGCCTTTCTTTTTAAAAATAGAACGGATTTGTTTACCAAGCTGACATGCGGCACAGATCTTGTCCTTAGAAAAATTGATTTTGGACATACCAGAAACCAGTTCATGCTGACTCAATTTGGCAAGTGTTTTGAAGTTGAGATGGTTCATTCACTAATGCCACAGCCAGCTCTTGGAAGAGTCAGCTGCAAGGCAGATCTGTTCAGATCCCATTTGCTCTGACCAATTGATAATGTAGGTATTCCCCGATCTTTTACCTACCAATACAGTCAGACCATCAGGACTCTGAACTTTGCAAGTGTGCTTTTGGAAGCTAACTGTGTAACCCTTGTCACACAGCTGACTTATACTAATTAATATAGCACAAGTTCTCAACAACTAAAATATCATATATTGAAATGTTACCGTGGGTAAGCTTACCCTTACCCACAGTGTTACCATGTGAGTTATCGCCAAAAATGATTTTTGCTCCTTTGTGAGGTGTCACATCTGATAGCAGCTTTGGGTCTCCTGTCATGTGACGTGCACAGCCGCTATCCAGGTACCATATGATTGAATCCTCTGCAGCCTTGTACCTGTTACTCTGCAATCACGAAGACAGATTTTGGTACCCAATTTTACTTGGGTCCAGATCTGATTACCCCTTTCGGAACCCATACTTGAGTTACCTTAACATTTTTCCCAGTATGAAAATCCATAAGGGTGTGTGCAGAAATATGGTGAGATATGTTGAGCTTTGGCTTAGTATGTGAACCATTTAGATCTCTTCGGGACTGAACCTTTCTCCAAACAGATTTGACCTTCGTCGAACTCCACCTGGGCTGGTGAGGAACAGACGACTTAGAGCCAGCTCTCGCTTTCTCTTTATCAAGTCTGTTCTTTAACCATCTTGGCTTAGAATTCTCAGGTCTGATATATCCGATACCAGCTTTGCATTTTTGGTTCAGTTGCCCAGAGGTATGGTAATCATAATTTACCAACTCATAAGTATTATGTATCACACTGGCTTTGACAAAATTCATCGTTTTGAACTTGTCATACACCAGATTTGACTAAGTACTTGTCTCTCCGGAGCTGCTTTCTCCAACATTGAAACCCAAGCCAGATTTGTCATTTACGGCTTTTGAATCTCATGCAGCTTGCTCAGAGAAATAGAAGACTGAGTCCAGGAGCTCATCACCAGATTTAATCTTTCGTTCTCAGATGTGAGCTCACAGGACTTTAATCTCAAAACTTCATTCTCAGCCTTCAACTTACTTAACTCGATTTGTAAACTGTCAGTTTCCCCAAGTTGAGCGATGCTTGGTTCAACTGAACTGTTTTTCAAATCCATGTTTTCAGCTTTGACTTCCTCAAATGTTTGAGAAAGCTTTTGGTACTCTTGGACCATTTCATTCAGTGCATTGATTAGGCCCTCTCGTGTAAATTCAATGTTTGATAAATCGAATACCTCATCTTCCGTAGATTGGTTGGCCATTAGGCAATGGACTTCTTCCTGCTCACTATCGCTTGATGAGGAGCTGATTGATGAGGTGTCAGAGTCTGAACCTGCCCAGTTCTTGTTGCTCTCCTCTGCAACAAGTACTTTATGATCATTCTTTCTATTTGGCCTCTTGTCAGATCTGGTTCTCCTTCTTTCCTTGGATCTCCTATCATCCTTCTTAGTTCTGTCATCCTTCTTGTTTTCATCCTTCTTTGGCCTGTTGCAATCTGCTGCAAAGTGCTCTGGATGACCACATTTATAAAAATTCATGTCAGTTGAAATCTTTTCAGATTTGTTTGCATTATTATAACAGAAAGAAGGGTTATAGGATTTTCTCAGGTATTTCCCAAACTTCTTAACAAAGAGGGACATGACGTCGTTGCTTAGTTGTTCGGCAGACTTGCTAGTGCTTGGAGAGCACGGTTCAGATGTTGTTTCTTGTTGCTGCCAGAGCTTTTGTTGGTTGAGATGTCGACGGTCCTGCCTCAGATCTGGTTTCTAACTCAAACTCATACGTCTTCAGATTCGCAAACAGATCATGAAGCTCCAACTTGTTTAGGTCCTTAGACTCTCTCATAGCCATAGTCTTGACATCCCACTCCCTGGGCAATGCTCTCATTACTTTAAGTGCCAACTCTCGGTTGCTGTATTCCTTGCCCAGGCTTGTAAGCTCTATCACCACAGCACTGAAGCGCTCATCAAACTCCGCCATGGTTTCGCCCTCTCGCATCTTGATTAATTCATACTTCTGTTGGGCCACAGTCAGTTTATTCTCCTTGGTCTCATCATTTCCCTCGCAGATCTGGATCAGTTTCTCCCATATTTCTTTGGCAGTGGCACAAGTTTTGATCTTGCTGAACATATTCTTGTCCAGCGTCTTATAAAGAATATCCTTCGCCACATTGTCCAGATTTGCCTTTTTCTTGTCCTCATTTGTATATTCATGTCTGTTATTTTCCACCCACTGAGGTGCTCCATCAGATATTGCTATCGTTGTATTGGATTTCATGATCTTCATGGGTCCATCAGTGATAACAAACCACATGTCGTCGTCTTGCACGGCCAAGTGCGCTTGCATCATGATCTTCCAATCATCATAGTCCTCCGTCGAAAAATGGGAATCTTGTTATGTGATGTAGACATTTTGAAATATATAAAGCGCAGGAGACAAATAACTGAGATAGCACAGGCTCTGATACCAATTTATAGGATCAATTTGGATCGAAAACAGGCCTAGGAGTTCAGAAGGGGGGGTGAATGAACTCCTTGGATTTTATTTTTTTTGAAACCTTTAAAAGTGATTGTACAAGCGCCTTGCTTAACTCGTATCTGTGTTACCAGATCTGAGGTATCTCAGTCCCAAAGCTGATTTCTCAACTAACAATGATAGTGCGGAAACAAATCGATTAATCAGTGAACAGTGTAAATAAATAAATGCGATAAGTAAAAGTCAAGGTTCAGAATTTGTTTCTGGAAGTTCGGATCTGAAGATCCTACGTCTCCCCTTCTTCCTTTCCAGGAAGGTTCCACTAGAAGACTTTGATGAATACAGACACTTTAGACACCCGGTCACTGAGCCTCCTCCAAGTGAACTCCTAGCTATCACAAAAACACGCAGATCAACTGTTGAATTACAAACAACTTGATTTACTCAAACGGCTTCACGTAGCACGTTTGTTACAGACTAAAATCTTAATGATACAATGAAATACAATATAGTGAGTACTGTAAATCTTCTGCTTCTTTTATCAAAAAGTTACAAATGTAAACCAGAAGATATCTCGAAGGTTCAATCTAGAACAACTTGAACTTCAGTGTTCTTCGATATTTGAATATTGGGACAGAATATTTTGCGATGTCAAGTTCCCAGTGAGTTATGAGAGAGCTTTATGATAGCGAAGAATACGTCTTAAATCGTAGAAATTAATCGAGAACTTATTCATTTGAATTCTTCAGCTATTTATACTCTTTGTCCTCAACGGTCAATAAATGTAGCCAGTAGAAATAAAATCCTTTGCATATCTTCATCGTATCATAGCATTTAATTGCTCCATTAATGCCATGCAAAAGGTAATATGCTCTTGTCAGGGCTAAATTGACTTATATTCCAAAGCGGGTAATCATCGTATCAATCACTCTGCATATTGTGCAACTTTACCCAAAATAGCTCTGATATTGTCTCCTTAATTCCAGGCTTTTATACGATTAAACTATGACCGTTGATTCTTATCAAATAATCCTTTAATAACATCTGAAGAGATTCGAAGCTCACAGCTGAATGATTACTCTGTTAAACGAATTTCCTTATCATGTATGTTTGCAACTTTGTCATATCTGAATTCTTTGAGACATCTGCAAGAACACTGTACCTAACTGAGTTGCTCATGTCTGATAACCTCGGATCTGATCTGTAACCATATCTGAAATACTGAAATATGAAATACCTTAGTTGATTCTGTTCATGACTGAATTGCTCGGGTCTGAATTATAACATCTGAATAAACAAATCGGATCTGATACTGTAGCTTCTGAATCAAATCTGAATGTCCTCAAATCTGAAAGACTGAATACTTGACTCGATATCTGATCAATTCCCGAATAGTCAACTCAGATGTCAAAGCAACTTATCTCAGAGCTCTCGAATCTAAAATCTTCAACTCAATGGCATGACGTCACGATCTGTAATGTTCCCTTCTCTTGTCCTCTGCGAATACTTATGTTCAGTTCTCAGTCTTAATTTGTTATCACCAAAACTTATAAATTTTATCTTAACATAACATGACCACTCAATGCTGAAATCAACCTCTCGTCTTGGAGGGAATCCAGGAATTTCATCCGGGAAAATATCAGGGAATTCTCAGACAATCGGGATATCACTCAACTATATCCGTAATTCTTGGAAAACATCCAAGGCATAAATCATGAACCCTGCGTTATCAAGCGACAACAGGCGAAATATCTATATAGTTGACACCAGTGGAATTTTTGATCGCGAATCAGTGTTGGGGAACCGTGGCGGATCCGTATCACGCCTCCCGGCGAGGCAGCGGAAGAAAAAAACTTTGGGCCGGGAGACGATCAATACAATTCATAAACATGCAAAGCTATGAACCATTCATAGGGTGTTTTAGTTGATTACCTTGCTGGCAACTCGTGCCTGGCTCCGACCAGTTTCCCGAGGAAACCGACACTTCACGGTAGGCGGCGGTAGATTACGTCAATCAGGTCCACGACCGGAAGCGAGACTCCTTCGTCAGCCTGCACTAGAAGGCCTGACGAGATCAGCACGGACGGATTCTCTCGTCAAGTTGGCCGGAACAAATTCCGGGGCGGCGGCGGCGGCGTGCACCGACGGCGGAGGCGTGAGGTTTGAGTAGAGGTGGGCGGCGGCTTTTAGAGCTAGGGTTAGGATTTAATCAAGTTGTGATTGTGTGTGTTATGATTTGAAGCCCTTAAGTCTAATTAAATAGACTTGTGATAGAATTGGACCGGCCCAACGGGCCCGGGTCCAACGGATGAACATTCGTTCATCCCTATCACCGCGACTTCATTATAACTCCGATTGTCGATCAGATCGGACCGATCGAGTCAGTTTCCAAAACTGAATACTATGATCTGAAAAATCATTTTTCAGAACCCCAGTGCAAAATGACCGTTTTGACCCTCAACAGCGGGAAATCACGATTTGACCCCTGTTGACTTTTAGGAAGTCGCACTCCCCAAAATCCTCTTCCTATGCTCAACACATTGAGCTCAGTATCCGTGCGAGAATCTCGAATCCAGTACTTGTGACCATCAATGGTTCAGGGATACAGCTAGCCGTGGGCCCACAACCATTGTGGCTCCGGAATCACAATTCCGGACTTGCCCATCGGATCATGGTAAGAGCGTCTAGCAACATCGCCCCATGATCCCCTAGGTATCACTGATAGTGCCTACAAGAACCAGTTGGTCGTGGTTAGCGTACAGTACGGTCCTTTCAATCCATATATCCCGATCAGATCAACGACCATTGGTAAATCGAGAGTCGCTAAAGGTGAGACGCCTATCATGTAGAGTCTCAATGACGTTTCGAGTCGTGAGGACTAATCAGTACAACCAAGACCTCGGACTTATCCACTCGACAAATGGTAACCACTTGGAAAGTCCGAACGAGGGTAGTTCGATAGATCACCAGGTCACTATCTATCTGTATGTTTAGAACATCACAATGTTCCCTACCAATGAAACATGGTACTTCGCATCGCAGATACTAGTCTCAAGCTCGGGCGGCCTTATCCTCATTTTGACGGCCCAATCGACTAGGAACATGTTCAGAATACACAGTGACTATTAGATGTGTTTCATGATAGCCGTCATACCCACTATCACATCTAACATACACTTTAGTGCATTCTAGGTCTTTACTCAACGCAATTGTTAATCATCATACAACACAATGAAAGTAAAGAATGCCATGTAAACAAATGCGAATATCATATATAAAGATTGTCATATACAAGAGTCTATAAACCCACACGCCACAAATGGCTAGTTGGGCATCTACTCTAACAATCTCCCAATTGCCCTAAAGCCAACTACTCATCAGACGCAGTCCCATTGTTTCGCGATGTTTCTCAAACAACGGTCCTGGCAAGGGCTTCGTAAGTGGATCAGCAACGTTGTCCGCAGAGGCGACTCTCTCAACTGCTATGTCACCTCTAGCCACAATATCACGGATTATGTGGTATTTCCTCAGTATGTGTTTGGATCTTTGGTGAGACCTAGGCTCCTTTGCTTGCGCAACGGCACCGTGTTGTCGCAGTACACTGGGACTGGACCAACTCCATTAGGAATGACGCCCAACTCTTGGACGAAATTCCTTATCCAACTACCTCCTTAGCAGCAGCTGATGCTGCGATGTACTCAGCCTCAGTGGTTGAATCCGCGATGGTGTCTTTCTTGGAACTCTTCCAAGAGACAGCACCACCATTGAGCATGAATACAAATCCAGAGGTATACTTCGAATCATCCACGTCACACTGGAATCTAGAATCAGTGTAGCCTTCCAGTTTCAGTTCACCACCCCCATAGACCATGAACATATTCTTAGTCCTTCACAAGTACTTAAGAATATCCTTCACAGCCTTCCAATGCAATTGGCCGGGGTTGTCCTGGTAGCGGCTCGTGACACTCAGAGCATATGCGACATTCGGTCTAGTCGAGATCATGCCATACATAATACTACCTATTGCCGAGGCATATGGTACACGTGCCATAATCTCTATCTCCTCATCAGTCTTTGGACACATAGACTTAGATAGAGTGACCCCGTGGCACATAGGTAGGTGTACTCTCTTGGACTCTTCCATAGAGAACTTCTTAAGTATGGTATCGATGTAGGTAGCTTGGGTGAGTCCGATCATCCGTTTAGATCTATCCCGATAGATCTGTATTCCAAGAATATAGGATGCTTCACCAATGTCCTTCATCGAAAATCTACTAGACAACCATACTTTAGTTGATTGCAGCATTCCTACATCATTCCCAATGAGTAGAATGTCATCAACATAAAGTACGAGGAATGTCACAGCGCTTTTAACTACCTTCTTATATACACATGGCTCCTCGGGATTCTTGATGAAACCAAATTCCTTAATTGTTTCATCGAATATCAGGTTCTAACTTCGCGATGCTTGTTTGAGACCGTAGATCGATCTCTGAAGCTTGCATACCTTATGCTCACTTCCAACAGATGTGAAACCCTCAGGCTGCATCATATAGATCTCTTCCTTAATGTTTCCATTAAGGAACGCAATTTTCACATCCATTTGCCATATCTCATAGTCGTACCATGCGGCTATGGCTAACAAGATTCTAATCGACTTGAACATTGCGACTGGCGAGAAGGTTTCATCATAGTCAACACCTTGCCTTTGAGTGTAACCTTTCGCGACCAGTCATGCCTTGTAGGTCATTACCTTACCATCAGGCCCAAGTTTCCTCTTGTATACCCATTTACAGCCAATAGGAACAATTCCTTCGGGAGGATTAACAAGAGTCCAAACTTGGTTAGCATGCATTGAGTCAAACTCAGACTGCATTGCTTCAAGCCACAAATTAGAATCAGCATCGAAAATTGCGCGACCATTTCTGGTACTGTCTCTGGAGGTGCGGGAGATTCACTTGGTACTTCGATTGGATCTCGAACCTCTTCGAGTTCTACTATTTTGCCTTTTCTATCAAGTATAAATTCCCTTTCCATAAAGGTGGCATTCCTAGAAACAAATACTTTTGTTTTGCTGGGATAGTAGAAGTAGTAGCCAATGGAATTCTTTGGATACCCAATGAAGTAGCATAAGATGGATCTCGTATCCAGCTTATCTCCCACTGTCTGCTTCACGTAAGCAGGACATCCCCAAATCCTCATGTATGAGTACTTGGGCGGTTTGCCCATCCATATCTCATATGGAGTCTTATCCACTGCCTTGGTGTGGACATTGTTCAACAACATTACCGCCGTTTCGAGCGCATAGCCCCAAAACGAGGTAGGAAGTTCAGTGAAGCTCATCATAGATCGAACCATGTCTAACATGGTTCGATTACAACGCTCCGCTACACCATTTAGCTGTGGTGTGGCCGGAGGGGTCCACTGTGCGAGAATCCCATTCTCCTTCAGATAGTCTTGAAATTTAGCACTTAAGTATTCACCACCTCGATCAGATCGAAGTACTTTGATACTTTTGCCTAATTGATTTTCTACTTCAGCCTTGAATTCTTTGAACCTTTCAAAGGATTCAGACTTGTGCTTCATCAAGTACAAGTACCCATACCTAGAGTAATCGTCGGTAAAGGTGATGAAGTATGTGTGACCATATTTAGTACCAATACTAAACGGGCCGCACACATCAGTATGGATCAAATCCAATAGGTCTTGAGCACGCTCACCCTTGCCCTTGAAGGGTTGCTTAGTCATCTTTCCCTTAAGACAAGATTCACAAGTCGGTAGGGAGTCAATGTCTGACATATCAACCATGTCACTCCTAACTAACTTGTTCATCCTACTTAGAGAAATATGACCTAGCCTAGCGTGCCAAAGTTGTGCTGGGTTTAAGCTATCGTGTTTCCGTTTAATCGTTGTTGTATGTGCTTCGACATCGCGAGTTGGAACGTCTTTTAATTTTAAGGTGTATAAATCGTTTTCGTGTTCCCCAATTCCAATTAAACATTCATTCTTGTAAATATTGCAAATCGTATTAGCAAACATACAAGAATATCCATCACTATCAAGCATAGAAACAGAAATAATGATCTTTATTAATTCGGGAACAAACAAAACGTTTCTCAATAACAACTTAAAATCAGAAGACAGAAATAAATAAACATCTCCTATAGCTACTGCAGCAACTCTTGCTCCATTGCCAAGCCTCAAGTGGGTCTCACCCTCTCTAAGACGTCGGCTTCTTGTCATCACCTGCAAATCATTGCAGATATGATATCCACATCCGGTATCAAGTACCCAAGAAGTCGAACTAAGAGACATATTTATTTCGATATAGAACATACCTTTCGCAGTTCGTAACTGCTCGAGGTACTCCTTGCAGTTCCTCCTCCAATGCCCAGGCTTGTGGCAGTGGTGGCAAAAATCCTCAGACTTGTTCGGCTTGGAAGCCTTTGCCTTTGGCTTCTTGGCGGACTTTTCCTCCTTCGCAGGAGCAGAACGCTTCTTGCTCTTGCGTCTGGGCCCCTTCTTCGCAGAAGAGCCCATAAGGAGGACGGACTTGTCCTTCTTTATGGTTCCTTCAAACACTACAAGCATGTTAACCACCTCTTCAAGGGTGGCTACCAGCTTGTTCATGTTGAAGTTGACCACAAAGGGGTCAAATGCAGCGGGTAGTGAGAGGAGAAGTACATCCACCGACAGCTCGTGTGGAAGTACGATATCAAGGCCCGACAGCTTTTCAACGAGCCCAATCATACGAACCCCATGCTCGCGGACCGAAGTCCCATCGCGCATGCGGCTCGTCATAAGCTCCTTGACAGCCATGAACCTCTCATGTCGAGAGTTCTCCCCGTACAGTTCTTTGAGATGAAAAAGTATGTCAGCAGCATACTTCGTCTTCTCAAAGCGCTGTTGCATTTCATTGGATATCGACGCCATCACATAGCATCGAGCTTTAACCTCGTCGTCACACCATTGTTTAAGCATAACCAGCTCCTCAGGGCTGATATCGGCAGGGGATTCCTTCGGAGGACTCTTCTCTATCGCATAAAGAAGTTTTTCCGAAGCCAATACAAGATTGAGGTTGCGGAGCCAGTCTTGGTAGTTCAGACCGGTGAACCTGTTGCTATCCAGTATAGCAGCAAGTGGATTTTTCATCGAAGACATTATATATGCAGTAATACTGAAAAGGAAAACAGACAAACATCACTAACTATATATAAAATAATCGCTAAGACATAAAATAAGGTCGTTAAGTTTTATGAATTACCCTCCCACTATTTTAACGATTTCACCACCCTCTAATGAAATCGAGAAAGCAAGTTTCTTTAGTGGGTACACGGAGCCCAATCAAGCGATCATGGACCCGAATAATATCAGCCATCCATGAACCCCAAAAGGTAATTTTCGATTGCAACCGGTGCAACCTCCATGTATTCACCTCACGTCCAGTAAGGGCCCAATAATATGACGCCGTTTACTATCACGTGTCAAGATGACCCATCAATGTTGAGTCGTGAAGGACGGTCCCCTTAACGTCCCCAATAATATGAGCCAACGTTAAAGGGAGTTCCAACCGAACTCACAACAATTGTCAATGGCATGGACAGCTTTCCGGCATACATGACCCCCTCAATAATATGAGCCGGGCCATGTATACGGGTAGCATCGACGTACACCCATTGTTGATGGAAGGCAGGGAAATTTAAACAAATTTAAATTCCCTTTAGTTTATCAAATAAACATTTATCTTGATATTAGTTTTAAATCGTATTTAAAACGAGGGATTTTATTTTCGAAAATTTGGTCTCATGCAGTTATTTTAAATCATATTTAAAACATGCGGATTCAACTAACTATATATCATATATATAAAAAACATTGGGATGATCGATCGCGAGAGCTATGCGGTCCGTGGTTCCCAGCCACGGACCTGTGTCCAATCCTAGGGGTAATGCAATATGCAATGCAATCCTATTACAATGCTTCCGGTTTTACAGATCTTCGGTCTTCAATATCCTTGATCGTCATTGTCCACCGTCTTCGGATGTCCTCCCATTAAATCTAGTAATTTTACATTTAAATTTACCATGACATATAAGGGATACATTTATCAAGGGGTGGGAACGGGCCACAAACAGGCCCACTTTAAATGATAATCAAAATATTAATATAACCGAATCACAAAAACCTATCGCATACACCTAAAAAATTGGGCACGGCTCTCGATCATCCCAATCATGCAGATAATCTAATTAACATGCATAACGGCCGGCCAGCGAGTGGCCAACGGGCGCAGCATCGTGCGGCCAGCGGCCGATCTCCAAGCGCGACAGCAGCGTTTCGCGCATCCGTGCGAAAAGCGTCGACCAGCCTTGGCGCAATACCGCGCAACACTTGCGCAAAAGAGCAGCAACGTCGGCCGGCCATTGCGCGTCCAGCGCGCGGCCGCTTGCGCACAAGCGCGCGAGGAGGGGCGCCGCCATGCGCGGCGGCGCCGTGGCCCTTTTTCAAAATTTTTTTTATTTGATTCAATCTGAAATTCAAGATGTTAAATACAATATGGCACAATTGTATTGATCAGATCCGAGCCTTGGCTCTGATACCACTGTTGGGGAACCGTGGCGCATTCGGATCACGCCTCCCGGCGAGGCAGCGGAAGAACAAAAATTTGGGCCGGGAGACGATCAATACAATTCATAAACATGCAAAGCTATGAACCATTCATAGGGTGTTTTAGTTGATTACCTTGCTGGCAACTCGTGCCTGGCTCCGACCAGTTTCCCGAGGAAACCGGCACTTCGCGGTAGGCGGCGGTAGATTACGTCAATCAGGTCCATGACCGGAAGCGAGACTCCTTTGTCAGCCTGCACTAGAAGGCCTGACGAGATCAGCGCGGACGGATTCTCCTCGTCAAGTTGGCCGGAACAAATTCCGGCGAGGCAGCGGCGGCGGCGGCGGCGTGCACCGGCGGCGGCGGCGTGAGGTTTGAGGAGAGTTGGGCGGCGGCTTTTAGAGCTAGGGTTAGGGTTTAATCAAGTTGTGATTGTGTGTGTTATGATTTGAAGCCCTTAAGTCTAATTAAATAGACATGTGATAGAATTGGACCGGCCCAACGGGCCCGGGTCCAACGGATGAACATTCGATTCATCCCTATCACCGCGACTTCATTATAACTTCGATCGCCGATCAGATCGGACCGATCGACTCAGTTTCCAAAACTGAATAATATGATCTGAAAAACCATTTTTCAGAACCCCAGTGCAAAATGACCGTTTTGCCCCTCAACAGCGGGAAATCACGATTTGACCCCTGTTGACTTTTAGGAAGTCGCACTCCCCAAAATCCTCTTCCTATGCTCAACACATTGAGCTTAGTATCCGTGCGGGAATCTCGAATCCAGTACTTGTGTGACCCTCAATGGTTCAGGGATACAGCTAGCCGTGGGCCCACAACCATTGTGGCTTAATTGGACAGCTCACACGATTAACCCTTGCTATTTCCATCTAATCCGCTTAATTGAACACTAAATAAATCAGTTAATTATAGTCCTCACACTTTCCGCACTTTTATTTACTCTGATTTCTAAGGAAAAAGGAATGATGGTGATTTTTGAGATATCTATTCCATTTATGTTTTAAAGTAATGTTGAGGAAAAATGTTTTAAAGGGGACGAGCCATACTTCTTAGTTTATTTATTCCGCACTTGATTTTTAAACAAAAAAAATTCTAGAGTCTGGTTCGTTTCAGTTCTCGCCAGCCGCTTCAGTTAACCTATGAGTTTTATGTTCATGTTCATGTTCATGTTCTAGTATTGATAGGATCAATATGGCACGAAAACAGGTTTAGGAGTTCAGAAGGGGGGTTGAATGAACTCCTTGGTATTTTAAATTTTCGAAACCGTTTAAAACTATTTTTACAAGCACCGCTTAACTTAAGTACGAGTTACCAGACTTAAGATATCTCAGTGTAACGGCTGATCTTTTGGCTAACAAATATGTGTGGAATAAAGCCAATAAACCAGTGAACACTATAAACCAATAAATAAATGCGTAATATAAAAGTTTAAGGGTTCGAGAGTTTGTTTCTGGAAGTTCGGATATAAATATCCTACGTCTCCCCTTCTTCCTTTTCAGGAAGGTTTCACTAGAAGATTTGATGCGTGCAGGCCTTCTACAAACACCCGATCACCGAGCCTCGCTCCAGGTGAACTCCTAGCAACACCAAATACAAAGTGCTGACGCAACTGCTGAAAATAGGTAATGCAATGATGTTTTTCGAACTGCTTCACCAATCCAGTTCGTTACAGACTCAATAAAATATGACAGTGAAATACAAATCTATGAGACTGTAAATTCTTTGGTTTCTAAACAACGAAACACGATTCAAAAGATTGAACCAGAGAATGACTCGAAGGTAAATCTGTGAATGATTGATTGAAAGTTCTTCGAGTTGTGAGCTTTTTGAGAATATCTTCAAATTGCAATGCGCTCAGAAAATGATGGAGACGTAATTGGCAGAGTGACGGTAAGTAACAATAGCGAAGAAGTGCTTCTTCAATTCAAACTTCTGCTATTTATACTCTTCGCTCAACGGTCATTTGATTTGGCTAAGGAAATAAAATCCCTTTTGAAATTCTGATAATCTGTAACCGTATATCCTGCTCCACCAAATGGTAAATTTCACATCGTCAGAACCAGATTGTCGTTTTCCATATTTGTGTAATCATCGTAACGACCTCTGCAAATGTGTACTATTTACCCAAAATAGTACCAACGTTGTCTCCTTAATTCCAGGCAAAAGTACGATTCAATATTCACCTTTGATTTTGAATATTTATATCGTTTGAATCAATTCGTAGTCTGCGCCTGAAATCAGCTTTTACCTTCACACAGAAGATGACTATCTTGCACCTAATCGAATACGCAGTTTCAGTTGAAGCATAATAACAATAGAGTACTTGCAATGGCTGATAGCTTCAACGTCTGAAATATTTTTTTGTTTGTATCAAACTAACTCCAACGTCTGAGTGATAACCAACGTCTGAATCTACGCATTAATCCATCGTCTGAATTCTAGAACGCTGTCGTTTCAACTTATATAAACGACGTAGTTTTGCAACTCGTTAATAAATACTCTGTCGTCTGAAAGGTTGCGTCTGATATTAAATCAACACCTGAATCCTTGCATAACCCATCGTCTGAATTCCTAATCAAAACGCTGCGTATCAACTTACTCAAACGACGTAGTTTTGCGACACACAAATATTTGCGTCTGAAATCTATTCAACCGTAGTCAACGTCAAAAATATCCTTCTAATAGAAGTACCTTGCGTCTGAATATCCAACTGCTGAAATACTCAACGTCTGAATCTTAGCGCAAAACCAAACGCTGTCGTTTCAACTTATCTAAACGACGTAGTTTTGCAAATTGCGTTTCGTCAGGGATGCGAGTATCATTTCCATATGTGTGTACTCCCGTAGAGGCGATGTGTACTATTTTTCCAAAGATAGTACTAACCTCGTCTCCTTAATTTCAGGCAGTGTGAGTGATTCTTGTTTTGGTCATCGATCTTTTCCAATTGAGTATACGATCGAATTTGAATCAACTTTATGCTTGCGCCTGAAATCTTTTCTATCGACGGATCTCTCCTTGAAGAAGATGAATGAACAGTTCCTTACTGTTGAGAGATTTTGTCGCGGTAAACAAGATACATCCATTTGCAAATATCAGTACTGATGACGTCATCATATCTTTCCATTTACAAGATTTAGCACTGCTGACGTCATCATGTCTGTTGAGATCGTTGAAGCTGAATATGATGGTGACGTCATGATGTCTAGTGTTTTCCTGTGGCTGACGTCATCAGATCCGTTGAGGCAAACGATGTCGTGTTGAGCTAACTGTTTACGAAAAGCTGTCGACAGATACTTGTACTCCTTTCAAGAACAATACTGTAGCGAGGTCTGATATCACCAGTCGATAAATAGTACTGTTTCAAGATCTGTCGAGCAAACTTATCAATGTATACTGCCCTTTCTGTTGGTAGAACGAGTCACTGTTCCCGTTGCTATTTGCATATGCCATTACGAAACAGTGGACACGAGCTGTTGGCAGATATCTCTTCTCTCAATTACTTCATCAAAACTCGAATATCCAAATCAATCACTCCACTGTTCCAAGATCTGATTTTGATCAATTCGAAACTTATAACTGTAGCTTGAGCTAATCACTGTTGTCAGCAATGTTGATCATCGTGAATATTATCATTTAATTCCAAATCTTTTCTTTTCTTTGTTATCACCAAAACTATAAATTTTATCCTAACAATTTCCCCCTTTTTGGTGATGACAAAACTTGGCAGCCGATAAGTAAAGATAAGCTTCAATAAATTGCACAATGCCTGCTGAAAGCAAATATCATTAACGCAACAAAGTACAGGAGATTCTAATCAGTATCATCTTCTTCTTTTGTAAGTTCCACTCCTACTTTGTCTACGTTCTCTCCTCTCTCTATCCAACCTCTCAGATTCCCGTCTGTCAGCTTCCATAACTCTTGCAGCAGCCTCTTCAACACTTATCACTTGTCCAGTCTCTATGATGTGCCTCCTCGCCTGTGCAACTCTTTCTTCGAAAGTTCCCATCGTGGGTGGAAGCGTTTGAGTTTGCGCTCTTACAGTATTTGTGCGGCTGCTACTTCCCATTTCCCCCTTTTTGGCAACACCACTTCTTAGGAAATCGGTGATGTCACCTACTTGGGTGGAAAGGCTCAGCATGTCTGCTGCTATCTTTGATTGAAACTCCAAGTGTTCGTTCCTGATAGCAGCAATCTGTTCATCCATAGTAAGGAGCCTGGAATCTTGCTCTCGCTGCTTCTTTTTTATATCAAAGAGGTCGCCAAATATAGTGCCAACGGGCCCCATCAATCCCTTTTTAAGATCAGTGAATTGACCTGTGTGAGTATTGCTTTGTCTCTCAAGAACTCGACACGCAGTCTCAAAAGACTGGCGAAGTAGGCTTTGCATCTTTAGAAGATCCCCTCGAACGCCCAATTCAACACTATTAAGCTTGGATATCATCTCGCAATTAGAGTCATGAATACGCTGAGTAAGCGATGATTGGAGGTCTTCAAGGATCTCGGCAAGCTTAGTAACATCAACTGAAGCAGGGGCATGAGTTGCAGCTTGAGCATGCATAGGTACATCTGTAGAGTCAAAATGCAAGGAAACATCGGTAGACGAAGAACTGGATTCATGATGTGGAGAGACTGCTGGAGGAGAATCTGGGCTTTGAACAAAATATAAGCGCTCCGCCTGCCCAACACGAGAGAAAATGGCAGGGCCAAGTACAAAACGCAGATCATGCTCAAGAGAATTGACCCCTGGTGAAGGTGGAGAAGGGGAACGATACACTGTAGACACATCGGAAGAAACCAAGTCTACTTCCTCAACACCCGTCAAAACAACGTCCTCTGTATCTCTCAAATCCTTCTGAACAACTGAATTAACCTCTTGCGAGATTTTCTTTTGAGCACAAGAGAGGGTACAGTTCCTGCAACATGAGTAGGATCAACAATTTGAATTGGCTCAACATCCGTAGCCACCTGCACAATATCCAACTTTGCTTGGGAGACTGAGGGCTTGCTCTTCCCCGTGCGCCTCTTCTTTGCAATGCTGGGCGCATCAGCCTCTGTAGCTGATCTCTTCTTCGATGCAGTAAATTCAGCAAACATGTCTACTGGCATCTCATCAGCAGAGGAAAGTTTCTTCATCGCCTTTGGTGTTTTAGCCATCCCCGGCTCTTCACTCTCCGTGCGAGCATCAATTGTAGTATTGGTCACAATGTATGTGTGAACAGTCCTCATAGATAGAACTTTGGCACTGGGGAATCGAACACCATCGCCCATAGGAATAGCAGGAATACCCTTTAATAAGACACCAATTTGCGCAGCAAAACCCTTTGCTTTCTTCTGCGTCCTATCCACCATATCTTTTAAAACATTAAACAACACTTTTCCCCAATTCACTTTCAGCCCATACTGAATCGCTGTCATCATCTGGAAATGTTCGACAGTAACAGAGTCAAAGGAGCCTGCTTTAACAGTAATGGCCTTTGCCAAGATATCATTCAACAGGCGAAATTCGTGTTTCATAAATTTCTTTTTGCCATGCACATCAATCTGCAAACCCTTCTGTGAGAATAGGCTAC
>KQ988496.1:12542-25755 GCA_001598015.1 Dorcoceras hygrometricum
AAGTGTTTTAGGTAAATGTGTTTGCCTAGTTACACTCGCGATGTCACTTATTCGATCTCCAAGATGTATGCATAGCTATCGGATCTATAGCGACTCTCGATTTACCAATGGTCGTTGATCTGATCGGGATATATGGATTGAAAGGACCGTACCGTACGCTAACCACGACCAAATGGTTCTTGCAGGCACTATCAATGATACCTAGGGGATCATGGGGCGATGTTGCTAGACGCTCTTACCATGATCCGTTGGGCAAGTTCGGAATTGTGATTCCGGAGCCACAATGGTTGTGGGCCCACGGCTAGCTGTATCCCTGAACCATTGAGGGTCACACAAGTACTGGATTCGAGATTCCAACACGGATACTCAGCTCAATGTGTTGAGCATGAGAAGAGGATTTTGGGGAGTGCGACTTCCTAAAAGTCAACGGAGGTCAAATCGAGATTTCCCGACGTTGAGGGGCAAAACGGTCATTTTGCACTAGGGTTCTGAAAAATGGTTTTTCAGATCATAGCATTCAGTTTTTGAAACTGAGGCGATCGGTCCGATCTGATCGGTGATCGGAGTTACGATGAAGTCTCGGTGATGGAGATGAACTGAATGTTCATCCGTTGGACCCGGGCCCGTTGGGCCGGATCCAAATCCATCACCAAGTCTATTTAATTAGACTTAAGCTTCATTATGACACATGACTACTACACAAACCCTAACCCTAATCATCAAGGCCGCCGCCCCTTCCCTCCTCTCATAAGCCGCCGCCGCCGCCGCCCTTGTGCGCCGCCGCCGCCGCAATTTTGACGAGGAAATCCGTCCGCGCCGATCTCGTCAGGCCTTCTAGTGCAGGCTGACGAAGGAATCCCGTCTCTGGTCGTGGAGCTGATTGACGTTATCTACCGCCGCCTACCGTGAAGTGCCGGTTTCCTCGAGAAACTGGTCGGAGCCAGACACGAGTTGTCAGCAAGGTAGCAATCTTAAACGCCCTATGAATGTCATAGCATGTTTGTTATTTATTGTATTGATCGTCTCCCGGTATTGTTTTTATTCTTCCGCTGCCTCGCCGGGAGGCGTGATCCGGATCCTCCGCGGCTACCCCAACACGCTACACCAAAACGACGTCGCTCCAACTTATTCAAACGACACCGTATCAAACGCGATGCAAATTCACGCTAAGGCAACTGCTGATTTTTACAAACGCTACCAGATCTCTCCAATACGACGGCGTTTCACTATGCAACCAGCTTTCACCAAAATCCAGCTTTCAAATTCAAAAACACGAAAACTCTCAGAATCGATCCAAATGCTATTTCAGACCCGAAAATGCAAACCAAACATACAAACAGAGATCCAAACCACCAGAAATCTCTAAAAACCGATACATCCCAACAATTAATCTCTAATACAAATCCAGGTCTCACATTTCTCCCTCACTATAAAGGATTTTGTCCTCAAAATCAACACAAAAATTTTGAAACCAGATACAACAGCAAGATACAAAACAAAACTCGCCTAACACAGGCCAAGAGTTCAAGATAACTGAGCAAATATACAACAACAACAATTACGGAAGAAATACAACCAAAAGATACAAACTACTGGCAATTTAGCTCAACAGCTACTCAAACAGATGCGGCCACTCGTGCTGCATCTTTTCTTCCAGCTCCCAAGTAGCTTCTTCCCTCCATGTTTGCTCCACTATACCATTACCAACGGAATGGTCTTATTTCTCAGCTGTTTCTCTTTTCTGCCGAGGATCTGCAAAGGATATTCTTGATAGCTCAAAGACTGATCTAGCTCCACCTCGTCAGTTCTAAGCACATGAGACGGATCTGGCTCATACTTCCTCAAAATGGAAACATGAAAGACGTCATGAAGCGAAGACAATTCGGGCGGCAACAACAGCCAATACGCTAAAGGGCCAATCCTCTCAACAATCTCATACGGACCAACATAACGAGGGGCTAACTTTCCCTTGCGTCCAAAGCGCATCACACTACGAAACGGGGAAACCTTGAGAAATACACGATCACCAACCTGAAACTCAAGAGGTCGAAGCCTCTTATTCGCATAACTGGCTTGGCGATCTTGGGCAGCTTTCATCCGCTGTATAATAAGATCCACATGATCTTTCATTTGCTGCACAAAGTCAGGGGCAGATAGCTGCTTCTCCCCCACTTCTTCCCAACACACTGGCGATCTACACTTTCTGCCATACAAAGCCTCAAAAGGCGCCATACCAATCGTCACTTGGTAGCTGTTATTGTACGAAAAATCGACCAAAGACAACGCGTCTTGCCAGCTACCTCCGAAATCCAACACAACAGCACGCAACATATCCTACAACGTCTGGATAGTCCGCTCAGATTGGCAATCTGTCTGGGGGTGATACGCGGTGCTCATTGCCAATCTGGTACCCAAAGCTGTTTGCAAACTCTTCCAAAACCTGAAAGTAAACCTCGGATCTCGGTCAGACACGATCGAAACAGGCACACCGTGCAATCTAACAACAAAATCAACGTACAGCTTCGCCATCTTCTTCAACGAGAAGGTCATCCCATAGGGAATGAAGTGTGCAGACTTTGACAAACGGTCTATAACCACCCAAATGGCATCGCATCCTCTGCTGGAACGAGGCAGATGCGTCACGAAATACATAGCAATGTGCTCCCAATTCCATTGGGGCACTTCTAAACTCTGCAACAGACCACCAGGTCTCATCCTTTCGGCCTTTACCATCTGACAATTCAAACATCGAGCAACAAAACCAGCAACGTCACTCTTCAGGCCAGCCCACCAGAAGTGCGGCTTCAAAGCATGGTACATCTTTCGTGCACCAAGATGAACACTATGTCTGCTACAGTGCGCTTCCCGAAGGATCTCCTCCTTCAAATCAATCAAATTGGGCACAACTAACCTGCCCCGGAAATGCAAACAACCATCGGAAGAGACAGAATAATCCTCAAGTTTGCCAGCCCTGACCTTCAACTTCAACTCGTGGATAGACGGATCAGTCCTTTGAGCTGCTCGAATGGTAGAAACAATCTGCGGCTCCACTTGGAAAGATGAAACCACAACGCAATCCTCAGCCGGGTAAAATCTCCAACCCGTAGTGTTAAGATGCTCCTGATCCTTAGAGATGTAAAACGACGCAAGCATCTCACTAGCCTTCCTACTCAAAGCATCGGCCACTACGTTCGACTTCCCAGGCTGGTACTTAATCTCACAGTCAAAGTCCTTTAGCAGCTCCATCCAACGACGTTGTCTCATGTTCAAGTCAGGCTGCGAAAACAAATACTACAAACTCTTGTGGTCGGAGTACACCACAAACTGCTCGCCATACAGGTAGTGACGCCAGATCTTTAACGCAAAGACCACCGCTGCTAACTCCAAATCATGAACTGGGTAACGAGTCTCATGCGGTTTCAGCTGTCGCGAGGCATACGCAATGACTCGACCATTCTTCATCAACACACAACCCAATCCATTAAGCAAAGCGTCAGAACAAACAACAAAACCACCTGAACCGGACGGCAGAGCCAACACAGGCGCAATAGTCAACTTTTCCTTGAGCAGTTGAAAAGCATTCTCGCACTGCTCAGTCAGAACAAACCTCTTGTCCTTCTGCGTTAATTGAGTCATCGGCGTTGCTATACTTGAGAATCCCTCAATGAAACGACAATAATAGCCAGCCAGACCCAAGAAACTGCGAATCTCGAAAACATTCCTGGGACGCTCCCAGTTTATAACGGCATCAACCTTGCTAGGATCCACCGAAATCCCCTCGGCTGAAATCGCATGTCCCAATAAGACGACGCGATCCAACCAGAACTCACACTTGGAAAACTTTGCATACAATTGCTGGTCTCTCAACGTCTGAAGGACAATCCGCAAATGCTCCTTGTGCTCCAAAGGAGTCTTCGAATAGACTAAGATGTCGTCGATGAACACGATCACAAACTGATCAATAAACTCACGGAACACTCGGTTCATCAAATCCATAAAGACTGCAAGCGCGTTGGTCAAACCAAACGGCATCACCAAAAACTCAAAATGTCCGTACCTCGTACGAAACGCAGTCTTCGCGATATCTTGTTCTCTCACTCTTAGCTGATGGTACCCGGAACGAAGATCAATCTTTGAATACACCGCAGAACCTTGCAACTGATCGAACAGATCATCGATTCTCGGCAACGGGTACTTGTTCTAGACAGTGGCTTTATTCAACTGGCGAAAATCAATGCACATCCTCATTGAGACATCCTTCTTCTTCACAAACAATATGGGCGCTCCCCACGGTGACATACTAGGACGGATAAAACCCTTCTCCAGCAAATCATCTAACTGCACCTTGAGTTCTCTCAACTCCGCAGGCGCCAGACGATAAGGAGCACACGAAATCGGAGCTGTGCCAGGCACCAGCTCTATGCTGAAGTCGATCTCCCGCCTCGGAGGAAAACCAGGAATCTCCTCCGGGAACACATCCGGGAAATGTCGCACCACGGGAACGTCACTGAGCTGAACGCGGGAATAATAAGACGCATCCAAAGCGTAAATCATAAAGCCAGCATTCCCCAAAGACAACAAGCTAAACATCTCCATCGCTGAGATCAACGGGATCTTCGATCTAGAATCCTGGCCATAGAAGTCCCACTTCTCACCAGACATAGGCCTAAAATTCACAATCCCATGGAAGCAGTCCACGGAGGCCCTATAGTTGGACAGCACATCCATCCCAACTATGCTTTCGAAATCCCAAAGCATCAAACGGATCAAGTTCGCTAACAGGACATGCTCACCAAACCGCAACACGCCATCCAATAAAACCTCCTGGGAGAACAGGCTCACACCACAAGGGGTAGAAACAGAAACAACATCGCGCAAAGGGATGGTACACAGACCATGATCAACAACAAACGAATCAGAAATAAACGAATGCGATGCACCAGTGTCAAACAACACACGAGCAGGAAAGTCAAAGACAAGACATGTACCTCCAATCACCCGACTCGGTGTCTCCTCGGCCTGCTCCCTCATGATGGCGTTAACCTGATCATGCTGGGGTCCTGAGAAGAAAGGCTGAGAAGACTGCCCAAAGCGCGAAGGGCCAGGCTGCTGAAACGGCCTAAACTGAGTCTCATCCAATCGGGGCTGCTGAAACTGCTGATAACGGCCCCTAGACTGACCTCCACGACCCTGAGCTGGGCCGTGGTCTGCTGTGATCCAGCTGACGGGCACACTCTCGCAAAATGCCCGTACTTACCACAAAGGTTGCAGGAACCCTGCACACCTACACACTACGTGGAAGGATGCTTCCCACCGCAAAAGCCACAAAACTCAGTCCGAGATCCACTGCTACTAGAACTGCCAGAACCAGAAGATCCAGAACCCGACTTCTTCTTAAACTACTGACCTCGTGGTCGAAACCTCTGACGGCCAGACTGCTGCGCCACCTGTGGCTGCTGCTGCTACTGTTGGGGCTGATAAGCTGACTGGGAGGACTGAGAAGACTGCGCTCCCTGAATAGCAGGACGACCACCCCGCGGTGCCTGTTGCCGACGAGCACGACGGCTGCGCAAACCTTCTTCAATGACAATGGCACTGTCCACAGCCTCAGCGTAAGTCTTGGGCTTACTAGTCAAAACCATCTGATACAACTCTTCATTCAAGCCCTCAAGAAAACGAGTCCGCTTGGCCCTCTCCCGGCCAGAAACATGGGGAACGTACGCCAACAGAGAAGAGAACTTCCTAGCATACTCCCGAACAGTCATGGAACCCTGCTCCAGATGGTCGAACTCCCGCTCCCGGGCGTTCACATAAGACTCGGGCACATAACACCTGTCTCCTCCAAGGTATTAGAAGCGCCTTGCCACCAGCGCTCTGCGGCCTTCCTAAGCATGAGAATCACTAAACTCAAACGGAGCTCATCATCATACTGACATCGATCGAAAAGAAAGATGACGTTCCGGAGTCTGCATCCTCACTGGACTCATCACCATTGAAGACTGGAGGGTTCATCCTCTGAAACTGAGCGATCACTACGTCCATCCGCTCCACAGGGGGAGGCAAGTCACCTACTTCCTCCTCCTCATCACTAACACGAGTATGACTGCGAGCACTACGCAAACTCAAACGGAGCTCATCATCATACTGACATCGATCGAAAAGAAAGATGACGTTCCGGAGTCTGCATCCTCACTGGACTCATCACCATTGAAGACTGGAGGGTTCATCCTCTGAAACTGAGCGATCACTACGTCCATCCGCTCCACCGGGGGAGGCAAGTCACCAACTTCCTCCTCCTCATCACTAACACGAGTCTGACTGCGAGCACTACGCCTATCGTCGTTCTGTCCTGCTGATTCCTCAAACTGCCCCCTACCTCTACCACGACGTCTAGGCGGCATCTACGAAAACACTCAACAAGATCAAGCAAAATAGAACAGATGCGGCATAGATAGCATATAACACAGAAATATGCAGCACGTAGTCACACAGTCAAGCACATGCAACCCACAACACTGTGCCTAGACTCGAGTGTGATCAAAAGAAATTGAGCTTATCATAGCTTAAGCTCTGATACCAAAAATGTCAGGCCTCGTGCTCTAAACAGAGTAAAACATACAAACACATGCGGAAGCTTATCAAAAGGCGGGTAATTTTTTTTTTGTTTAGGCCTGGCGGTTTAAAACATATAATTTAAAATACAAGAATACTCAAAATACGATCCCAGTTTAATATCCAACCACAACAGATCAGTAAAGCATAACAACATCCAACGACAACATGTATCAGACTCCAACTATGGGATACAATAACGAAGCGCAGGGCATCCCCAGTACGGAGAGCAACTAATATAGCAAAAGAATGCATAAGATAAAATGCAGATGCAATGCATGAGACACCGGATAACAACAGAAGGCTCAACCAACAAGGGAGCTAAGGAACTCAAGCACAGCTCCAAGAATCTGCAACAACAGTGACCACGGGGTGTGTTCACAGTGTGGTAATGAGCCACTCGCCATGAAACAACACCCTAATACCAGATGCATCAAACAACTCAACCTGTCGTTGCCTCGCCCATGAACTGTGGTAGTTAACCACTCGGCGCATGGTGGCTAACGATCCCAGCAGGGAGATGAGAATGCGGTATTGTCGCTCGCCCACGCATCCTGGTAAGAATCAACAACAGCAATACGATATACGAACAATGGCTGTAACGACAATATGAATGCAATATGGGAAATGCATGTATGCATAAACAGAGCAACTAAACAATCAACAGAATCACGTATGCACACAGCACATCCACGGCATTGCACCACAGCCATCTAGCATTCAATCTCACGCCAATTCCCAGCTACATCAAGCTCAGATCCGTACCTTATACTTTTGTGCAACAATTACTACAAAACAAGCCCGAGAGTTCTGGATAGAAACCTGCTAAATACACAACACACAGATCTCAAAAGCTGCACAAAACTCACGGCCAATTATAGAAGATCACTGCTGGGAGCTACGCTCAACCAAACCAACGACTAATCTCAACAACACAACTCAGCAGGGAGCTTAATTCGAGGCTAGGAACAGATCTCATCACAAAAGGAACGAAGTTCTACCTGTACGATACCACACACAACCAAGCAGCAACTTCGTGTTCCTCAACTAGCCGATCATAGCCTGCCAAAGTGGTATGGAATGATAGAGCTTTGCAAGAGGAGTCCAACGCTACCTCAATTGTCCAAGATGACGGCCGGAATCGATGGGAATCATCGGATAAAATCAACGGTGAACAGTAGCCTAGGGTTCGAAGCGAAGAACGAATGTCGGGGAAAATATTCTAAGTATGGGATCTGATATCTCAATCAAAGACCAAGTATTCCTATATATAAATCCCGTAGATGCTGAAATCTGTTTTAAACAAATCCACAGACAAAAACCAGCAGGCACAAAAAACCAGCAGATGCAAAGAAACCAGCTGCTGAAATCTCAAACCACGCTAAACAAAACGACGACGCATAGCCTACGTCATCCAGTCGCTAGTTCTCTCACAAAACACCCAGACGCAAGCTACAGTAACCACCACCAGCTGCAAGCTACAGGAAAACCAGACTCGAGCTACAGGAACGTTGACCAACGTTGACATCTGGAAATCAAATATGCGCATCGATTGGTTCCTTAGCGCTAGCCAAAACGACGACGTTTCCTCCTCGCGCTACAGTGATGTTGACCCGTGTTGACATCTGCCTCGACTGGATAACCAGCAGACACACGCGACCAAATCTCACACTAACGCTACACCAAAACGACGTCGCTCCAACTTATTCAAACGACACCATATCCAACGCGATACAAATTCACGCTAAGGAAACTGCTGATTTTTACAAACGCTACCAGATCTCCAATACGACGGCGTTTCACTATGCAACCAGCTTTCACCAAAATCTAGTTTTCACCAAAATCCAGCTTTCACCAAAATCCAGCTTTCAAATTCAAAAACACGAAAACTCCCAGAATTGATTCAAATGCTATTTCAGACCCGAAAATGCAAACCAAACATACAAACAGAGATCCAAACCACCAGAAATCTCTAAAAACTGATACATCCCAACAATTAATCTCTAATACAAATCCAGGTCTCACAGGTGCAATACCTCTGGTTCTTGAACATTAAAACAGAGCACCGGAGACAGATCTGGTATGAAATAAAATCATGCGGAAAACACCAGAACTGAATCCTGATAATTTTAAAACGTTGCAAACAGATTTCTGTAAATAGAAATATGTTTGACTTACTGTGTGTGCAATGGTGTATGCGTGAGTGCTAAATGTAAAATGCATATGCGGAAAGCTTAAAGAAATGGACCAGCTGTTTGTTTATGGAAGTTCGGACTTCAATGTCCTACGTATCTTGCGTATGTTTTACAGGTTGGAATCAGATTTCTCAGGCCTAGTTTGTGGTAATTGTTGAGCAGAATTTAAGGTACGGATCTGAGCTTGATATTGCTGGGAATTGGCGTGAGATTGAATGCTAGATGGTTGTTATGCATCGATGTGGAGGTTGCTGTGTGCATACGTGATTTCTGTTGATTGTTTAGCTGCCCTGTTATGCATACATGCATTTCCCATATTGCATTCATATTGTTATTGCAGCCATTGTTCGTATCTTGTATTGCTGTTGTTGATTCTTACCAGGATGCGAGGGCGAGCGACAATACCGCACTCTCATCTCCCTGCTGGGATCGTTAGCCACCATGCGCCGAGTGGTTAAATACCACAGTTCATGGGCGAGGCAACGACAGGTTGAGTTGTTTGATGCATCTGGTATTCGGATGTTGTATCACGACGAGTGGCTCATTACCACACTGTGAACACACCCCGTGGCCACTATTTTTGCAGATTATTGGAGCTGTGCTTGAGTTCCTTAGCTCCCTTGTTGGTCGAGCCTTCTGTTGTTATCCGGTGTCTCATGCATAGCATCTGCATCTTATCTTATGTATCATCTCCCTGCTGGGATCGTTAGCCACCATGCGCCGAGTGGTTAAATACCACAGTTCATGGGCGAGGCAACGACAGGTTGAGTTGTTTGATGCATCTGGTATTCGGATGTTGTATCACGACGAGTGGCTCATTACCACACTGTGAACACACCCCGTGGCCACTATTTTTGCAGATTATTGGAGCTGTGCTTGAGTTCCTTAGCTCCCTTGTTGGTCGAGCCTTCTGTTGTTATCCGGTGTCTCATGCATAGCATCTGCATCTTATCTTATGTATTTTCCTTAGCTGCTTTATTTGATCTCCGTACTGGGGTTTGACCCCATGTCCCTCTGGGGCTTGGTTTGTTTCCTTGTTTGTGTTGTTTTCAGGAAACCCAGGTTTTATAGCTGGTCGTGGCTTTAACCGAGCTGGTGGTGCCCCTAGAGGTGGTTAGCGTGTCCCAGTTGCGTATAGTATATATATATATATATGTGTATCAGTTAGCCAGGGGGATGCCCTGCGCTTCGTTATTGTATCCCGTAGTTGGAGTCTGATACATGTTGTCGTTGGATGTTGTTGTGCTATACTGTTTCCGTTGTGGTTGGATTTTAAACTGGGTTCGTATTTTGAGTATGCTTGTATTTTAAATTATATGTTTAAACCGTCAGGGCTAAACGCGAAAATTTTACCCGCTTTTGATGAGCTTCCGCATGTGTTTGTATGTTTTACTCTGTTTAGAGCACGAGGCCTGACAGGGCCAATGAAGATTATGAAGCCAAACTTGGCATTTGCTATATCTAATGGCGAGCCTCAGTATCTAGAGAAGATCAGACATGAGTACACCAACGAAGACAAAAAGAAAGCAAATCTGGACAATGTGGCCAGGGACATTCTCTACAAGACACTGGACAAAAACATGTTCAGCAAGATAAAAACCTGCGCCACAGCAAAAGATATTTGGGAAAAGCTGACACAAATATGTGAAGGAAACGATGAGACAAAAGAAAACAAGCTGACTGTCGCTCAGCAGAAGTATGAGTCTATTAAGATGAAAGATGGAGAGACTATGACAGAGTTTGATGAGCGCTTCAGTGCTGTTGTAATAGATCTTACCAGTTTGGGTAAAGAATACAGCAACCGTGAGTTGGCATTGAAGGTGATGAGAGCGCTGCCCAGAGAGTGGGATGTGAAGACAATGGCAATGAGGGAATCTAAAGATCTGAACAAACTGGAACTGCATGATCTCTTTGCAAATCTCAAAGCTTATGAGTTTGAACTGGAGGAGCGCTTCAGTGCTGTTGTAATAGATCTTACCAGTTTGGGTAAAGAATACAGCAACCGTGAGTTGGCATTGAAGGTGATGAGAGCGCTGCCCAGAGAGTGGGATGTGAAGACAATGGCAATGAGGGAATCTAAAGATCTGAACAAACTGGAACTGCATGATCTCTTTGCAAATCTCAAAGCTTATGAGTTTGAACTGGAGAAAAGATCTGAAGCTGGACCCTCAACCTCCCAGCCGACCAAAGCGCTAGCAGCTACAACATCTGAACAGTGCTCTCCAAGCACTAGCAAGACAGCTGATCAACTCAGCAATGACGCCATGTCCCTCTTCGTTAAGAAGTTTGGGAAATACTTGAGAAATCCTACAATCCTTCTACTCCTTACAATAATGTCCATAAAAATGATAAAGTTACAACTGATATGAACTGTTTTAATTGTGGACGTCCAGGGCACTTTGCAGCTGATTGCAACAGGCCAAAGAAGGAGGACAAATACAAAAGAGATGAAAATAAGGAGGATCGATACAGAAGGGATGAGAAAACAGATGAAAGATCCAAGGATAGGAGGATGAGGACAAGATCTGACAAGAAGCCCAACAGAAAGTATGATAGAAAAGCACTGGTTGCAGAAGAAAGTACCAAAAGCTGGGCGGACTCAGTTTCTGATTCCTCATCAAGCAGTTCTTCTTCAAGTGATAGTGAACAGGAGGAAGTTCACTGTCTCATGGCTGATCAAACTTCAGAAGACGAGGTATTTGATTTTCCAATATTGAATTTACACGAGAAGACCTTGTCAGTGTACTTAATGATATGGTCAAAGAGTACAGGAAGCTTTCTCACACATTCAAGGAAGTTAAAGCTGAAAACGCTGATTTGAAAAATAGTGTTAGAGTAGATGCCCAACAAACTTGTGGCGTGTGGGTTTTATAGACTCTTGTATATGACAATCTTTATTTATGAAATACGCATTTATTTATGGCATTCTTTATTTTCATTATGTTATATATTGTTAACAATTGTGTTGGATAAAGACCTAGAATGCACCATAGCGTATGTTAGATGTGATAGTGGATATGATGGCTATCATGAAACACATCTAATAGTCACTGTGCATTCTGAACTCGTTCCTAGTCGATTGGGCAGTCAAAATGAGGATAAGGCCGCCCAAGCTTGAGACTAGCATCTGCGATGTGAAGTACCATGTTTCGTTGGTAGGGAACATTGTGATGTTCTGAGCATGAATATGGATAGTGACCTGGTGATCTATCGAACTACCCTCGTTCGGACTTTCCAAGTGGTTACCATTTGTCGAGTGGATAAGTCCGAGGTCTTGGTTGTACTGAATAGTCCTCACTACTCGAAACGTTATTGAGACTCTACATGATAGGCGCCTCACTTTGTCTCATTTACCGACTCACTTGGGGTCATTAGGTGGCGGGATTAGGTGAGGTCCCGATGCATGTAGGAGTCGATGCTTCGTTGTCGAGGATTCACCGCTAACAACGCTAACAACGACCAACTGGTTCTTGCAGGCACTATCAGTGATACCTAGGGGATCATGGGGCGATGTTGCTAGGCGCTTACCATGATCCGATGGGGAAGTCCGAAATTGTGATTTTGGAGTCACAATGGTTGTGGGCCCACGGCTAGCTGTATCCCTAAACCATTGAGGGTCACACAAGTACTGGATTCACGATTCCCGCACGGAAACTGAGCTCAATGTGTTGAGCATAGGAGGAGGAATTTAGGGAGTGCGACTTCCTAAAAGTCAACAGGGGTCAAATTGCGATTTCCCATAGTTGAGGGGCTGAAATGCAATTTTGGACTAGGTGGTCTGAAAAATTGTTTTCGCATCATAATACTCAGTTTTGGAAACTGTGTAGATTGGTCCGATCAGATCGTCGATCGGAGTTATGATGAATTCACGGTGATAGGGATGACCGAATGTTCAAACATTGGAGTGGGCCCGCCCCAGGTCCAATGGGCCGGTTCAAGCCCATCACACCTATACTTAATCTTGAGCCTAGGGTTGTATGACACAACTCAATTCACAAAACCCTAGTCTACCTAGCCGCCTCCCTCCTCTCCCACACGCCCCAATCGGCCGCCGCCTTGCGCCGCCCCGCACCGCCGCCGTGTGCCGCCGTTTACGAGATCGGACTTGTTTCAATCACCGTGATGAGGAGCTTCCGTCCGTGCCAAATTCGTCAGGCCTTATAGTGCAGGCTGACGAAGGAGTCTTGTTTGTGGTCATGGACCTGATTAGACGATCTACCGCCGCCTACATTTAAAGTGCCAGTTTCCCTGTGATTCTGGTTGGAGCCAGGCGCCTAGACGCCAGCAAGGTAACAATCGATAAACCCCCTATGAATGGTTTATTGATTTGTATTGATGTATTGAACTTATTCCGGGGCAAAAATTTTAACTTCCGCTGCACCCCCGGGAAACGGGATCCGGATCCG
>KQ988497.1:3933-15006 GCA_001598015.1 Dorcoceras hygrometricum
GAGGAGGGCATGAGAAGTCGTCGTAATCGCAGGGCGCAGGTGGCACAGGCAGTGCAGAGTGGTCGACCGGTTGGTCAGGGAGCTCAGTCGTCTCAGAGTTCCCAGTCCGCTCATTTTCCTCAGCAGCAGCAGCAACAGCAGGTAGCTCAGCAGTCTGGCCGTGGTAGGTTCCGACCTCGCGGTCAGCAGTTTAAGAAGAAGTCTGGTTCCGGGTCTTCTGGTTCTGGTAGCTCGAGTAGCAGTGGGTCTCGAGCGGAGTTTTGTGGTTTTTGCGGTGGAAAGCATCCTTCGACGCAGTGTGTAGGTGTGCAGGGTTCCTGCAACCTTTGTGGTCAGTATGGGCATTTTGCGAGAGTGTGTCCGTCAGCTGGATCACAGGAGACCGCGGCCCAGCCTCAGGGTCATGGGGGTCAGTCTAGGGGCCGTTCGCAGCAGTTTCAGCAGCCCCGTTTTGGTGAGACTCTGTTTAGGCCATTTCAGCAGCCTTGCCCTTCGCGTTTGGGGTAGTCGTCTCAGCCTTTCTTTCCAGGACCCCAGCATGCTCAGGTTAACGCCTTCACGAGGGAGCAGGCCGAGGAGACACCGAGCCGGGTGATTGGAGGTACATGTCTTGTCTTTGACTTTCCTGCTCGTGTGTTGTTTGACACCGGTGCATCGCATTCATTTATTTCTGATTCGTTTGTTGTTGAGCATGGTTTGTGTACCGTTCCTTTGCGCGATGCTATTTTTGTTTCTACCCCCGGTGGTGTGAGCCTTTTCTCGCAAGAGATTTTGTTGGATGGTGTGTTGAGGTTTGGTGAGCATGCCTTGTTAGCGAATTTGATCCGTTTGATGCTTTGGGATTTCGATTGTATAGTTGGGATGGATGTGCTGTCTAACTATAGGGCCTCCGTGGATTGCTTCCATGGGATTGTGCGCTTTAGGCCTTTGTCTGGCGAGAAGTGGGACTTCTACGGCCAGGACTCTAGATCAAAGATTCCGTTGGTTTCCGCGATGGAAATGTTCAGTTTGTTTTCTCTGGGGAATGCTGGCTTTATGATCTACGCTTTGGATGCGTCTTATTCTTCCTGTGTTCAGCTTAGTGACGTTCCCGTGGTGCGACACTTCCCTGACGTGTTTCCTGAGGAGATTCCTGGTTTTCCTCCGAGGCGGGAGATAGACTTCAGCATAGAGTTTGTGGAACAACTCCGATTTCGCGTGCTCCGTATCGTCTAGCGCCTGCGAAGTTGAGAGAACTCAAGGTACAGTTAGATGATTTGCTGGAGAAGGGTTTCATTCGCCCTAGTATGTCACCGTGGGGAGCGCCCATCTTATTTGTGAAGAAGAAGGATGGCTCAATGCGGATGTGCATTGACTTTCGCCAATTGAATAAGGCCACTGTCAAGAATAAGTACCCGTTGCCGAGGATCGATGATCTGTTTGATCAGTTGCAGGGTTCTGCGGTGTATTATAAGATTGATCTTCGTTCCGGGTACCATCAGCTCAGAGTAAGGGAACAAGATGTCACGAAGACTGGGTTTCGTACGAGGTACGGACATTTTGAGTTTTTGGTGATGCCGTTTGGGTTGACAAACGCGCCGGCAGTCTTCATGGATCTGATGAACCGTGTGTTTCGAGAGTTCATAGATCAGTTTGTGATTGTTTTTATAGACGACATCCTGGTGTACTCGAAGACTCCGAGGGAGCACAAGGAGCACTTGGAAATGGTTCTTCATAGGTTGAGAGAGCAGCAGTTGTATGCGAAGTTTTCCAAGTGTGAGTTTTGGTTGGATCGCGTTGTATTTCTGGGCCATGTCATTTCAGCGGATGGCATTTTTGTGGGTCCCAGTAAAGTGGATGCTGTTTTGAACTGGGAGCGACCGAGAAATGTGTCTGAGATTCGCAGTTTCTTAGGTCTGGCTGGCTATTAGCGTCGCTTCATTGAGAGATTTTCTTCTATAGCAAAGCCGATGACCCAATTGACCCAGAAGGATAAACGGTTTGTTTGGACTGAGCAGTGTGAGAATGCTTTTCAACTTATCAAGGAGAAGTTAACTACTGCGCCTGTGTTGGCTTTGCCGTCCGGATCAGGTGGTTTTGTTGTTTGTTCTGACGCTTCGCTTAATGGATTGGGTTGCGTGTTGATGCAGAATGGTAGAGTCATTGCGTATGCCTCGCAGCAGTTGAAACCGCACGAGACTCGTTACCCAGTTCATGATTTGGAGTTAGCGGCGGTGGTCTTTGCATTAAAGATCTGGCGTCACTACCTGTATGGCGAGCATTTTGTGGTGTTCTCCGACCACTAGAGTTTGCAGTATTTGTTTTCGCAGCCTGACTTGAACATGAGACATCGTCGATGGATGGAGTTGCTTAAGGATTTTGATTGTGAGATTAAATATCAGCCTGGAAAGTCGAACGTAGTGGCTGATGCTTTGAGCAGGAAGGCTAGTGAGATGCTTGCGTCGTTGTACATCAAGAGCATCTTAACACTACGGGTTGGAGATTTTACCCGGCTGAGGATTGTGTGATGGTTTCTTCATTCCATGTGGAACCGCAGGTTGTTTTCCAGCATTCGAGCAGCTCAGAGGACCGATCCGTCAATCCACGAGTTGAAGATGAAAGTCAGGGCTGGCGAACTTGAGGACTATTCTGTCTCGTCCGATGGTTGTTTGTGTTTCCGGGGCAGGTTGGTTGTGCCCAATTTGATTGATTTGAAGGAGGAGATCCTTCGAGAAGCGCACTCTAGCAGAAATAGTGTTCATCCTGGTGCACGGAAGATGTACCATGCTTTGAAGCCGCACTTTTGGTGGGCTGGCCTGAAGAGCGATGTTGCTGGTTTTGTCGCTCGTTGTTTGAACTGCCAGATGGTTAAGGCCGAAAGGATGAGACCTGGTGGTCTGCTGCAGAGTTTAGAGGTGCCCCAATGGAATTTGGAGCACATTGCGATGGATTTCGTGACGCATTTGCCTCGTTCCAGCCGAGGATGCGATGCTGTTTGGGTAGTTGTAGACCGTTTGTCTAATTCTGCACACTTCATTCCCTATGGAATGACCTTCTCGTTGAAGAAGATGGCGAAGCTGTACGTTGATTTTGTTGTTAGATTGCACGGTGTTCCTGTTTCAATCGTGTCTGACCGAGATCCGAGGTTTACTTCCAGGTTTTGGAAGAGTTTGCAAACAGCTTTGGGCACTAGATTGGCTATGAGTACAGCTTATCACCCCCAGACAGATGGCCAATCTGAGCGAACTATCCAGACGTTAGAGGATATGTTGCGTGCTGTTGTGTTGGATTTCGGAGGTAGTTGGCAAGACGCGTTGTCTTTGGTTGAGTTTTCATATAATTACAGCTACCAAGTGACGATTGGCATGGCGCCTTTCGAGGCTTTGTATGGCCGCAAGTGCAGATCGCCAGTGTGTTGGGAAGAAGTGGGGGAGAAGCAGCTATCTGCCCCTGACTTTATTGGTCCGTATGAGATTGTCGAGAGGATTGGCCCTTTAGCATATCGATTGTTGTTTCCGTCAGAGTTTTCCTCTTTTCACGATGTGTTTCATGTGTCGATGTTGAGGAAATATGAGCCAGATCCGTCTCATGTGCTTGGAACTGACGAGGTAGAGCTAGACCAGTCGTTGAGCTATCTGGAATATCCTTTGCAAATCCTTGGCCGAAAAGAGAAACAGCTGAGAAACAAGACCATTCTGTTGGTTATGGTGCAGTGGAGCAAACATGATAGGGAAGAAGCTTCTTGGGAGCTGGAAGAAAAGATGCAGCGCGAGTGGCCGCATCTGTTTGAGTAGCTGTTGAGCTAGATTTCAAGCAGCTTGTAGTTTTGTTGTATTCCTTCCCTAGTTGTTGTTATTTGTTTGCTCAGTTATCTTGAACTCTTGGCCTTGTGTTGGGCGAGTTCTGGTGTTAGTTTTTAGTTTCTATTCTAGCCTCTGCTGTTGTTTGTTGATTCAGAATTGTTGTTTGATTTCGAGGACGAAATCCTTTTTAGTGGGGGAGAAATGTGAGACCTGGAATTCTTAATTGAGATTAATCATTGGAATTAATCGGTTTATAGAGATTTCGGGTGGTTTAGAATCTCTGTTTCTAGGTTTTAGTTGCATTTTCAGGTCCAAAATTAGGTTTAGAACAATTCTGGAAGTTTTCGTGATTTTGGTGTTTTTGGGTAAAAGCTGGTTTTGCGAGCTAGCAGCTGGTCGGTGGAGAAAACCAGTCGTAGCGTGTTTTGGCGTAAGATCCCAGAACGCCGTCGTTTAGTGAAATCTGGATTTATTTGCGTTTAGTGAGAGCTGGTAGCGTGTTGTATCCAGTAGTTGCATTAGTGTATTTGCGTTGAGGGCAAAACAAATGTGTTTAGTTTAGTTGGCACGACGTCGTTTGGATGTTGCGTCTGGTACCAGCTTGTGGGATCGCGTGTGTGTGTCTGCTGGTTGTTCAGCAGAAGCAGATGTCAACGCGGGTCAACATTCCTGTAGCTCGAGAGGAAACGTCGTCGTTTGGATGTTACGACTGATTGTCCAGCTGCGAGAGATTTGTTCGTTACTGTAGCTTGCTGCTGGTATTTAGCGAGTGCTGCTATCAGATTTGATGACGTCAGTGGAACGACGTCGTTTGAATTAGTTGCAACGCTGCGTTTCGAGGTTGCGACTGGATCCAGCTGAGAGTAGAGTTACATTGTTTTGTTCTTGCGACTGGATACCCAGCTGCTGGTTTAGTATGCGACGTCGTTTAGGTAAGTTGGTGCGACGCCGTTTTGAGAACCAGTCGTTGGTTTGTTTTGCGATGGTTTTAGCGATTTTTGGAGAATCAGCCGTTGGTTCTTGCGTCAGCTGGTTTGGAAATTTTTGGTGTCGACTGGTTTTGTCGGTGGACAATTATTGAAGTGATTCCAGTCGTTGCAAGTGCTATTTATAGGAAGACTTGGTCTTCAATTCGATACCAGATTCTATACTTAGAATATTTTCCAGCCTTTCGTTCCTTATCCTTCGAACCCTAGAGCACTGTTCGGCCGTGAGCTTTTCGAGGATTCAGTATTTGTGTATTTTCTGTATATCACATTTTTATATGCCTGTATTCCAGCATGTTGCATACACGCATGTTATGTTATTCCAGCTTTGGTAGTCTTTGTGTTGTTGTTTTTCTTACCAGGATGTGAGCGTTGCATTGTTTTGTTCTTGCGACTGGATACCCAGCTGCTGGTATAGTATCCTATGCGACCTCGTTTGAATATGTTGGTGCGATGCCGTTTTGAGAACCAGCCGTTAGTTTTCTTTGCGATTTGTTTTAGCGTTGTTGGAGAAATCGGCAGTTGGTTCTTGCGTTTGCTGGTTAGTTGGTACCTGCTGGTTTGGGAGATTGATGGTGTCGACTGGTTTTGTCGGTGGACAATTGATTGTGTTGATTTCAGTCGTTGCAAGTGCTATTTATGGGAAGACTTGGTCTTCGAATTGTGATATAAATTCCATACTTAGCAAATATTTCCCTCGTCTGTGTTCTTCGTTTCGAACCCTAGAGCACTGTTCAGCCGTGAGCTTTTTCGGAGAATTCCCGTCGTTTCCGGTGGTTGTTTTGCTCGTGCGAGGTAGCTTTGGACTCCTCTCGAGAAGCCTTGTCGAGTCCTACCATTCTTGGGGGCTGTGGTTAGCTAGAGCAAGGTCGCGAAATTGCTGTCTTGGCCGTGTGTTCGTTGTGAGCAGGTAGCTTCGAATTGTTGTAAGATCTTGGCTTTAGTGTATTGTTTTAAGCTTCCAATTGTGTAGTGTTGATGGAATTGAGCGCTGGTTGAGAGTGTCTCCCGGCCGAGTGTTCTATGTTTGTGTCCCGTAAGATTTATGTTGTGTACACTGTTGGTTAACAGGCTTTTACCAGAGTTTCGGGATTTCTTGCAGTGTTTAGTTGTTGCTCAGTATAAGGTACGGATTTGAGCTTGTTTTAATTTTTCAGGTCCCATGTGTATTGTGTCTTGCAGCCTTATATCTTGTATTGCTGTTGTTGATTTCTTACCAGTATGTGAGGGCGAGCGGCAATACCGCACTCTCATCTCCCTGCTGGGATCGTTAGCCACCATGCGCCGAGTGGTTAACTACCACAGTTCATGGGTGAGGCAACAGCAGGTCGAGTTGTTTGATGCATCTGGTAATTGGGTGTAGTGTCATGGCGAGTGGCTCATTACCACACTGTGAACACACCCCGTGGCCACTGTACGTTGTTGATGATTCTTGGAGCTATGTTGGAGTTCCTTAGCTCCCTTGAGGGTCGAGCTTTCCGTTGTTATCCGGCGTCTCATGCATAGCATCTGCATTTTATCTTATGCATTCTTTTAGCTTTATCTGTTGCTCTCCGTACTGGGTTTGACCCCATGTCCCTCTGGGGCTTGGTTTGTTTCTTTGTTATGTTGTTTTCAGGAAACCTATGTTCTACAGCTAGTCGTGGTTCTAACCCAGCTGGTGCCCCAGGAGGTGGCTAGTGTGTCCCAGTTGCATATAGCATACTTATATAAATATGTATCAGTTAGCCAGGGGGATGTCCTGCGCTTTGTTGTTGTACCCGTAGGGGAGTCTGATACATGTTTTGAATTATGTATGCTTTATTGTTGGTTGTTTTATGAATTGAGATATATTTTGAGTATTGCCTATTTATATGTTTTAAACCGTCGGGCCTAAAAGCAAAAATTTTACCCACTTTTTAATAGCTTCCGCGTGTATTTGTCTGTTCAGAGCACGAGGCCGGACATTTTTACTAAGAACAAACGTATTAAACGAAACGACATCGTTGAAATAGGAAACAGACATAATGACGTAAGAATATCTGCTAACATGAACAGTAACTATCTGTTGACAGCTACAACTTAAGGAAACGACGTCGTTAGCGCATCAAGCAGTCGCAAGAAAAGCGCTAACATACGTGAAACCAGACGCAAGGATTTTTGCTAAATAACCAGACGCTAGGAATAGTACCAGTCGCAATGAATAGTACTTTAGAAGTAAATAGTGCAACTACTGGAATACTACAATGGAATGCAACTGCTGGAATGAACAGTGCAACTACTGATTTTACGAAAACAACGCAACTGCTGAAATTTCACTTGATATTTGTAACATCAAAACACTATGCTATCAGCCGTTGCCTATCAAACCAGACTTTATACTGATTCAACTAGCGACTACCGATTACATAATTATCAAATTCTGATATTACAACTACTGAAAGGAATAACATTCATAAACATTCTTGGATTAAACTCGAATCCTCAGTACTTTAAAACATCATAAACTTTCTGGAAAATATTTGGAAGCATCAAAACATCATTTAAACCCATATTTCTTTCCTTTTCATGTATAAATCATTTTAAACATGAACTTTAAACATACTGTAACATATAGGCAAGGAAACTCAGAAAACATCAATATATGCTTTAAATGGTGAGTCAAAGAATCAGCTTTTACTTGCCTTAAATGAAGCTTTGCAACAGCAACCGATTCCTGCAGAAATATTCTCCTTAAACAACACACGAACTTTTCTGGAGAATATTTTGAAGAACACTAAAGATTTTCTTTGCAAATGATAAGGATCTTGCTTTCAAAATAGGTTTTTATATGAAAGGGATTAGTGGCATGCTACTTGTGAAATTAAGCATGACACACTTATAATATTTAGTAAAATTCCCTTCCTCTCATTTTAATTTGTAAAACACCAAACATTTTTCAAAATAAATCATTTGTCCTCCTTAAAATATTTTCAATCCATTTAAAAACTGCTCGTGCATCACCCTTGGAGTCATCCACTGAAACCAGCTGCGTCACATCTATTTTTCTGAAATCGTTGAAATCAGACAATGCATAACATTTCAACATGCCATTTTAAATCTATAAAATGAACAATATGCATAATGTGGTCCTATGGATTTTGGGGCGTTACACTTCGTGTCTATGGTTTAGTGATCAGTCCCTAATTTTTACTCCTCTAAGGGGTCGAGGCCATGTGGTTACACCAAGTAACCCAGAGTACGGAATATTCCGTAGACCCATATTACGACAGTAAATTCAGTGAAAAAACAGAGTTTGAACGAAGCAGAGATCTGAATTGAAATAGTGCTCGAATAGTAGGCTCAAAGCTGAATTTTTACATGAATAATATATAATATATATCAACCGAATATAATAGCAAAAACCCACTTACATAAATCTGGAGTTTTAACGAAATCTGGTATAAATCTAGTGCACTAGGGAGCAGCTGGAGCAAGGTTTCAACGTGCAAGTTACTATAATTTTTTCTGAGAAAATTTGGGAAAATGTGGGGTTTCCATCTACTGCCTCGGTGGGGTATTTATAGGTGCAGAAATTGGTAAATAAAGGGTCTGCTATTAAGGCCATAAATCCCTAATTTCATGGCCATTAAAATGGCTGTTACAAAAGCATTAGTGTAGGCATTGATTTAGGTGGGTTAATCGGCCATTAATCCTCCTAAATTGACAGTTACAAATTGTGAATCTGATATGTATGCGTGTAGAAAACTACTGGAATTCACGAGCCAAAATCTGAATTTTAGTGGTCAAAGCTGAGTTGACCGTCCAGCAGCTGCTTTGATCGTCCAGCAGCTGGTTTGATCGTCCAGCGGTCTGGTTCGCATAGGTACAGAAATGGGTAAATCAAGGGTCTGCTATTAAGGCCATAAATCCCTAATTTCATGGCCATTAAAATGGCTGTTACAAAAGCATTAGTGTAGGCATTGATTTGGGTGGGTTAATCGGCCATTAATCCATGGCCATTAAAATGGCTGTTACAAAAGCATTAGTGTAGGCATTGATTTGGGTGGGTTAATCGGCCATTAATCCTCCTAAATTGACAGTTACAAATTGTGAATCTGATATGTATGCGTGTAGAAAACTGCTGGAATTCGCGAGCCAAAATCTGAATTTTCGTTGGTCAAAGCTGAGTTGACCGTCCAGCAGCTGGTTTGATCGTCCAGCAGCTGGTTTGATCGTCCAGCGGCTGGTTCGACCTTCCAGCGGCTGGTTCGACCTTCCAGCGGCTGGTTTGACCGTCCAGCAGCTGGTTTGACCTTCCAGCAGCTTGTTTGACCGCTCACTGCTGACTGTACTGCTGACTGCTGACGGTGCTGCTAACTGCTGACTGTGCTGCTGACTGCTGACTGTGCTGCTGAGTTTGACCGACCAATAGCTGAGTTGACCGAAAGCTGATTTTTGACCAACAACTGATTTTCGACCAAAAGCTGGTTTTCGACCAAAAGCTGGTTTTCGAGCAAAAGCTTATTTGCGACCAAAAGCTGATTTTTTTTTTATCTATTTCCGAGAGCTGAATTTTCGGGGTTTAACAATACCGACTCGAGCTTCCAAAGCCATATCGATGATTCAAAGTCAACCTCTAAGTTTATATTCATGCTCAATGGTGTTGCTGTCTCCTGGAAGAGTTCCAATCAAGACAGCACTACGGATTCCACCACGGAGGCTGATACATTGCTGCATCAGCGGCAGCAAAGGTAGGCTGTTTGGATAAGGAATTTCGTCCAAGAGTTGGGCGTTATTACTAATGTAGTCGCTCCAGTCCTTGTGTACTGCGACAACATAGGCGCCATTGCTCAGGAAAAGGAGCCAATATCCCATCCGAAATCCAAACATGTACTGAGAAAGTACCACACATTCAGGAGATTGTGGAAAGAGGAGAAGTGTAACTAGAAAAAGTCGGCTGCAGCAAAGGAGGCTGTTTGGATAAGGAATTTCGTCAAAGAGTTGGGCGTTATTACTAATGTAGTCGCTCCAGTCCTTGTGTACTGCGACAACATAGGCGTCATTGCTCAGGCAAAGGAGCCAATATCCCATTAGAAATCCAAACATGTACTGAGAAAGTACCACACATTCGGGAGATTGTGGAAAGAGGAGAAGTGTAACTAGAAAAAGTCGGCTCCGCAGATAATGTTGCTGATCCACTAACTAAGCCTTTTTGTAACGTCCCAGATTTAACGACTGCCCCCACTGTACCAACACTAATCTTTTCAGCGTGTTTTGTCCTCACTCGCACGCACCCTGAGAAACTTCCCAGGGGGTCACTCATCCAAAAATTTTCCCAAGTCAAGCACGTTTAACTTTGGAGTTCTTAAGTGATGAGCTCCCAAAAATAAGATGCACATTGTTGGTATGAGTAGTACCAATTAAATATGATAAGCCTTCCTTAGCTGACCTCAATTACATCTATAACTTCCCAGTCTCGTAATCCCTCTCATTCCGGTGTGGGATCGGTTCATTCATGTGCCCCTTCGCCTCTAGAAGCCTGCAAGGAGCTACTCAATGTCCGTGCAACCTCTTGGCACCGGCGATCACTCCCTGTCCTCTTTTGAGCCCCTGACCTCACATGTCCACCAGCTTCCGCTTGGTTCATCCCCGAACCACACCGTACTAAGAGATGTCGGCTCTGATGCCAACTATAACGTCCCAGATTTAACGACTTCAAGCACGTTTAACTTTGGAGTTCTTAAGTGATGAGCTCCCAAATAGAAGATGCACATTGTTGGTATGAGTAGTACCAATTAAATCTGATAAGCCTTCCTTAGCTGACCTCAATTACATCTATAACTTTCCAGTCTCGTAATCCCTCTCATTCCGGTGTGGGATCGGTTCATTCATGTGCCCCTTCGCCTCTAGAAGCCTGCAAGGAGCTGCTCAATGTCCGTGCAATCTCTTGGCACAGGAGATCACTCCCTGTCCTCTTTTGAGCCCCGGACCTCACATGTCCACCAGCTTCCGCTTGGTTCATCCCCGAACCACACCGTACTAAGAGATGTCGGCTCTGATGCCAACTATAACGTCCCAGATTTAACGACTGCCCCCACTGTACCAACACTAATCTTTTTAGCGTGTTTTGTCCTCACTCGAACGCACCCTGAGAAACTTCCCAAGGTCACCCATCCCAAAATTGTCCCAAGTCAAGCACGCTTAACTTTGGAGTTCTTAAGTGATGAGCTCCCGAAAAGAAGATGCACCTTGTTGGTATGAGTAGTACCAATTAAATCTGATAAGCCTTCCTTAACTGACCTCAATTACATCTATAACTTCCCAGTCTCGTAATCCCTCTCATT
>KQ988497.1:49674-63281 GCA_001598015.1 Dorcoceras hygrometricum
TCGCTAGAGATCCAATAACTATGCATACATCTTGGAGATCAAATAGTGACATCGCGTGTGTTACTAGGTAAACCCATTTACCTAAAACACATCTAGTACTCTGTCCAGAGATTTATCACACTATTATCTCCTCAGATAGCATAGGATATCCATGCACAAAGGCGAGCGGTGAATCCTCGACAACGAAGCATCGACTCCTACATGCATCGGGACCTCACCCAATCCCGCCACCTAATGACCCCAACTGAGTCGGTAAACGGGTCAAAGTGAGGCACCTATCATGTAGAGTCTCAATGACGTTGCGAGTAATAAGGGCTAATCTGTACAACCAAGACCTCGTACTTAATCCACTCAACAAATGGTAACCACTTGGAAAGTCCGAACGAGGGTAGTTTGATAGATCACCATGTCACTATCCATCTGCATGCTCATAACATCACAATGTTCCCTACTAATGAAACGTGATACTTCACATCGCAGATGCTAGTCTCAAACTCGGGCGGCCTTATCCTCATTTTGATGGCCCAATCGACTAGGAACGAGTTTAGAATACACTGTGACTATTAGTTGTGTTTCATGATAGCCATCATATCCACTATCACATCTAACATACACTATGGTGCATTCCAGGTCTTTATCCAACACAATTGTTAACATTATAAAATAATGACGATAAATAATGCCATAAAATAATACGAATTTCATAAATAAAGATCGTTTTACATAGAGTCAACAAGAACCCACACGCCACAAGTTGGCTAGTTGGTCACCTACTCTAACAGTCGCTTCAGAACCCGCTTCGAATATCCAACTTAGCGTACCCAGAATGGCTTGCGACAACAATTTACAAGCGATCCAACTAACCAGACCTGACTGTTCTACAAAAACAAAACCAAATCTGAATCCACGCACAACCCGCTTACGTTCACTAAGCATACTAGCTCAAAGCTGGTCCGTCCCAGATCAATTCACACCTGATCTGGTCTATGCTGAACTCGATGAATTAAATTAATTGTTCCACAATTCTTTCGGGTCTTACACTAGCTATTGTGGAAGTTTTCTCGAAGTAGTACTTGAGGTCACCCACTATCAATGATATTGCAAGATTACTCTATATTGGTAAACAATGAGGATTCCCCGGAATGTTGGTAAGTCTTGACAGTATGCATTGAAAGTGGAATAATTGTCCTACGGCTTGGGCAGGTCAATATGTGTTAGAGTAGATGCCCAACTAGCCAACTTATGGCGTGTGGGTTTTGTTGACTCTTGTACAAACGATCTTTATATATGATATTCGCATTCTTTTATATGGCATTCTTTACTTTCATTATGTGTGTAATGATTTACAAGTGTGTTGAGTAAAGACCTAGAATACACTAAAGCGTATGTTAGATGTGATAGTGGGTATGACGGCTATCATGAAACACATCTAATAGTCGCTGTATATTCTAAACGTGTTCCTAGCCGATTGGGCCGTCAAAATGAGGATAAGGCCGCCCGAGCTCGATATATATATTCCTACAATCCCAAATCGAATCAATAATACACAACTACACAGGGCATCCCTGGCAATGACTCGATACAGCATATATATATAAATAACTGGGACACTCAAAACCCACGGGACTCCACCAGCTGACTCATCTCTCGGACCAGATGATCCACCTAAAAAACCTGCAATGCTCAAACACACGTGAGAGGCATCCCCAAGGGAAAACAAAACGAGGTCCAACCTCAGTACAAAGAGCAATCATACAACAACTATCAAATAACACATGTAACATATAATGTCGTGCAATGCATGAAGTGTACCAAAGAATCATCGGAGCTCAAGGCAGAGCAATTCAACTGGCAGAACAAGAATCTCAGTGGCCACACACAGTACCAAAAGGCCCAACAACAAACTCAACCAGATGGTGCACTGAACTAATGAGAGTGTGGGTGTGGCACCCTAGTCCATGAATTGCTAAAATACCGTACGAAGAAAAGTGTAGTAGTTTTTTTTTTACTAAATCTAAGAACTTTCCGAATAACACAAACACTCTAGGGTGATTGTGCGATATAATGGGCTGTTCAGCTTGCGCATAAGCAAACAGATTAGGACTGCGAGTACTCAGAACTGAAGGGAGAACACGTAAGTTGATCTCACATGGACCGGGTAACAACAATTAAAACTCTATCGTTCTATGCAAATAGCTCGCGGGTTAAAACAACTTAGGGTAAAACAGATCACAACAGCTTACGGGTTGAAAGTACTATAGACAAGACAGATTAGAACAGAAACACTATTATAGACATATTTTAATACAAATGTTTCGAAACAGCTTGGAAACAAATCTGAAACGAGGTTTCTAATACAAATGCAATCACAAAAGAGATACGGTCTGCAGCAGCAAGGAAACGCTGGTTCCCTGATAAAAAAACTTCCCTGATCTGGTTCAGCTCACATCTTACAGCTCTCGCAGAACAACATTACCTGTACCCAAGAAAGCTAGTGAGCCTAGGGGCTCCGCAAGTAATTCTGGAATAACAAGTGCACGCAGCACAGACATGAAAATTGCAAAACTGAAAGCTGAAAGCTGCTACTGAAAGCTCAAAACTTTAAAGCATAACTGCAAGCTAATAAACTCTATGCTTGAATGCATAATTGAACTTGCTTAAACATACTTAAAAAAACATTTAAAACAGTAACTGGGCATGCTTGAACACTTAAAACATTTAAAGAAATAAAATGGTATTAAAGGAAGTAAGCTTGAGCTTCATCTTTACTTAAAATTTAGTTGTAAAAAACCCTTTTTTCATAACTGTCATCAGGTGCAGAACACCTTCATAGGTCAATTCGCTTGCACAAGCTCATATGATACAGGATTTCGGCGAATTTACGCCCTTAACTTTCTTGTTGGAGTGGCACCCCAGTCCGTCGACTGACATCCACACTCAACGTAATTGGAGGGGCACACTGATCCGTCAACCAACTTGCTCACCCTCCCTCTAACTGACCGTCTGGGATCTTACACCACAACTCATTCAGCTTTAACCTTTAAAATATACTTATTTTATACTTGACAAAAAATCTTTTCTGCTGAAACAATTCTTTAAGCTGCTTTTCTGTAAAACTGGTTTTTAAATATTTTCTATTTGATCTGAAACAGATCACTTGAAACACAAATGGTTCGCTGATTTAAAACTACTTTGACATTTAAAAGTTACTGGGAGAACATCGAAGCTCAAACGAAGAAGAAACTTGGAGCAGCTAAGGCTATAGGAACAAAGAACAATTAGCCAAGCTCTATGCTGGAGGACTAAGCTTTGAAAGACGGCATAACCGAGAGCAGATTAGAGCTAAATCTATGGATCTGTACAGATAGAGAAAGGAATTAAACTTGGACTTACTGCATTGGTCCAGAAGGGACCTAAGCTGGACCAGCTCGGAGCAACACAACGCGCTAACGAACTGGCTATAGGAACAAAGAACAATTAGCCAAGCTCTATGCTGGAGGACTAAGCTTTGAAAGACGGCATAACCGAGAGCAGATTAGAGCTAAATCTATGGATCTGTACAGATAGAGAAAGGAATTAAACTTGGACTTACTGCATTGGTCCAGAAGGGACCTAAGCTGGACCAGCTCGGAGCAACACAACGCGCTAACGAACTGCATAGCTCTAGGCTGGGGGAATTATTTCTTGAACCTTGGTATAACCGAGAACATATTAGGGTTATACCTTTGAAATGAATCTAAAAGAAAGAAGAACGAAGCTTGAACTTACTGGACAAAGAAACAAGCTTGCAAAAGAACTGAACAATGGAACCAGCACGAAGAGGAAAACAAATTACGAACGTAAGTTGCTCGGAGAACAGAACAGCTTACGGGCGTGAAAACAACTCACGGGTGTGAAAACAATGTACCATCACGGGTAGACCAGCTTAGAAAATAGAAGATACTATGCCAGCACGGGTAGAACACAAGGGTACTGTACCAGCACGGGAGTGAACTGAACAACCAGCTCAGGAAAATAAGCAAGGAATAATGAAAACTGGAACAGCTCGGGGATCAAACTATAACCTGAAATGATGGAAAGGACTCTAAAAGAGTAGAATATCAACAGAACACTAAGAACAGCTTGGAGAAGTTCAAACTAATTAGCTAAGATCATCAGACCGGAACCAAGTTCCTATCCGACCAGCTCTGCCCATCAGCTCAGAACCTCATCTCATACTAGCTAGAACATCAACTGGGTACTGAAACTAGCTTGTAGAAGTTCGAGTCGACTGGCTAAGCTTACCAGACCAGAACAGCGCTCTAATTGGACCAGCTCAGCCTATCAACTCAGAACCTCATCCTTAACCGCCCAACACGAAGCTGAAAGCAGCTTGGAGAAGTTAGAACAGACAAGCTAAACTTACCAATCAGAACAGAGCTCTAGCCGGACCAGCTCTACCTGTCATCTCAGAACCTCATCCTAACCTTATCCAGCACGACATACTTATTGGCTCACTCATGGAACTCTACTTGAAACCATCTTTGTACATCACAACTATTTTGAAAGAAACAACATCAGCTTCTGAAAAACTAAGTTTTTTTCTGTCACTTGAAAACCAAACGTTAACGCGAACCCATAACATTTAATAAAACCAGCTAGCTAAACAGAAACTGTAAACTTTATATAAAACTACGAAACACAAGCACGCACAAACTGAAAGGAACATACTATGCTTCCATGGATACGTCAAAGAACAGAAAGTACTATCTTGGAAACGAACAGCGGATGGAAAGAACACCTAGGCTGGAAATCCCCACGAGCACCGACGAAACACTTAGAAAATTTTAGAGAACTGCGTTTTCTTTCTTGCTCAAATGAAGTGCTTCACTGTAATTTAAAGAGAGCTCCAATAATGTAAGCAGTAGGTGAAAAGAGGTATGGGCATCTGTACGTGAAATCATTTCTTTTGAAAGCTTTTGCCCATACCTATTATTATATATAAAAGAAAAATCATTTTTAAAATATAACATTTTTTAAAAAATATTTTAAAGCATTTTAAACTCGAACCGTGATCGGGTTAATCTCTTCCGGATTGCTCTTGAACCGTGTTCCGAAGCTGAAAACTCAAAATCAGCATAGATACAAACTGATATGATGAAGATGCAAAAATCGCACCCTTCGGGACAAAATAAAATAATATGTGTACTTAGGGATTTTTCGGGTGTTACAACTCTAACCCCATAAAATAAATTTTAGCCTCGAAATTTAATTTACTAAAACAGCTTAGGGGAAAAACTACTAAAATATGCTTCTCAAACTCGTCATACACTACGACTGCAACAGCACAGTGCCTATGGACGCTTCACGAAAAACAACCTAATATCCTTCTCAACTGGCATGGCAAACACAGGGGTTTCCACTAGAGCTTGCTTGAAAACCCAAAACTCAAATGACAGTCAGGGGCCTAATCATGCTTGATCTTCGCAGCGCTGTTCTAAACAGAAATCGAGCTCTCTGCTCTGTTCTCAAAAATAGCTTAAGACGTCATTCTCAGAGGGCTGTTACTAAAACTCGCGTCGACCCTGACGCGATCTAAAGTTGACCCTACAATTATTGCTCCTCTATATTCAGCTTGCGGTATCCAGCTCAGAGGCCAATCTGGATAATACTGTCGCTCCTCGAAGTTGGTCTAAAGGCCTTCTTCTTTGGGAAAGGATGCCTCTGGGCTGACAACTTATACAAATCTTTGAAATCTAAACACAACCTCAATATTCCATCCGTCTTCTTTACCAACAGCACGGGAGCTCCTCTGGTGTGGTACTAGGACGATCACAACCCAAAGTCTCGATCTGGGGTATTCCTAAGATGTCACCTGAAAAGAAAAATAGCGCATAGTACCACCAAAACAATTTACACTTCTACTAGTCAGTATCGTAGCCTAATGATCATCTCAGGAGGCTCTATTATTTATCTTACAATAACCAAAACTGTTTTGCGATGGTCTCAGCTCGTAATACCTAAGCTCAAAATAGCTCACGAAATCGGCCAGCTTACGCATTAAAGGATAGTCCTTGCTTAAACTAAACCACCAAAAGCACGGCACCACACTAGAGATCTGATCTGTCAGTCTCAGGGCATCCAGATCATCCTAAGCTGAACTCAGCTTACGCTCTCTACTATCACAAGTATCTTCTTAGGTTCCCATCACCAACTAGGAATGAAATACTAGCTAAAAATCCTCAACAACTTTTTCTCTACACAACCTTTGGTCTTACAGAGCTGATATCTTACGAGGGACTGCTCTAATCTGGTTAGCGTCAAACCGAAACTGATTCTCTCTGGGTGATTTGCTGTCCTTAATTACCCCTCCGTACTTAATTATCCAATCCATTTCCAAAAATTTATTCAAACTTAAGCATGGGCAATGCGAGTAGCTCTGTAGCCACTAAACACCCTTGGTGGCTAAGCTCTAAACTATGAAAGGTACAATGGAATCTAAGTCTCTCTCTCCTGATGATACATCATCATATACTTACTGATAATTGCTCAGGTTGTAAGGGAAGTTTCTTAAACAAAATATCATGACATACTAATGGGTTGATCCCAAGTTACAGAGCACTATAAAGCAAACTAAATATTCTAATCTTACCTGAAACTTCTGCAGCAGTTGGGGTCTCCTGATCTGTTACTAACATGCACTCTATGCTTGTTATGGACTGAATTGGCTTCGGGAAGAACCTAGAAATGTGCCTTGAGCACAAAACTTGTAGAACCCATCCTGTCCAGGTCTACACTGACCAGCATGTTTCTTGCGACAGTTTGGGCAAGTCGGTTTGTTTTTCATCCTGGGAGCGGAGTTGCTCGACTGGGGTTGCTGCTCTAGAGACTGCTGCTGATCAGTCTTTGGTTGCTTGGGCGACTTATGCTTCCTAAACTGTGAAGCCTGGCGTTTCTCCTTGCATCTAAACCCCTCATGAGGATCCTAGTGCCTAGGTTCTTGGCCTAAAGATTGACCACTCCCCTGACTCGATTTTCTTGCCAACTGCTCTAAGCGATTCTGTTGTACTGAACGGCTAAATAATGAGGTTCTGAACTGATAGGCGAAGCTGATCTAGTTAGAACTCTGTTCTGACCTGATAAGCTTAGCTAATATACTCGAACTTCTCCAAGATGGATTCAGTATTCTGTTGTTACTATAGTCTAGTGTGATTCGAGGTTCTGAGCTGATAGGCAAAGCTGGTCTAGTTAGAGTGTTGTTTTGGTATCTAATAAGCTTAATCAGTCGGTTCAAACTTCTCCCAGGTGTTTCAGTACTCGTGATGGATGGATAAGGATGAGGTTCTGATCTGATAGGCAAGATGGTTTGATTGGAACTCTGCTCTGATATGATAAGCTTAGCTAATTGGTTCGAAATTCCCCAAGCTGTTTCCGGTACTTGTGCTGGATAGTTAGGGATGAAGTCCTGAGCGGATAGGCAGAAGCTGGTCTAGCAAGAGTGGTGTTCTGGCATGATAAGCTTGACTAATCTGTTCGGATTCTCCAAGCTGTTTTTCAGTATCCTGTTGTTATTCTAATCTCGCATGGTTTGTTCAAACCTCTTCCAAGCTGGTTTCATTGTTCAGCCGCTTCCAAGCTGGTTTCATTTTTCAGCCTTCTTCCAAGTTGGTTTCATTGTTCAGCCCGCTTCCAAGCTGGTTTTCGTTGTTCAGACCGCTTCCGAGCTGGTTTCATTGTCCAGCCTGTTGGCGAAGTGGCGGATCCGGATCCCGTTTCCCAGGGGCGCAGCGGAAGTTTAGAAATTGCCCCGAAAAACGTTCAATACATCACATATATTCTATAAATCATACATAGGATGTTTTATAGAATGTCACCTTACTGGCGTCTAGGCGCCTGGCTCCAACCAAATTCACAGGGAATCTGGCTCTTCAAGGTAGGCGGCGGTAGATCCTCCTTAATCAGGTCCACGACCGGAAACACGACTCCTTCGTCAGCCTGCACTAGAAGGCCTGATGAATTTGGCACGAACAGAATCTCCTCGTCGACGTGATCGAAACAAGTCCGACCACGTGAAAATCAGGCGACGGCGGCGGGGGCCGGCGGGCGGCGACGCTAGGGGCGGTCGGCGGCGGCGAGGTGTGGAGGAGAGGTTGGGGCGGCTACTTGGAGGCTAGGGTTGTATCAAGTGTTTTGTAGTTTTAGCCCTAGGTCTAATTAAATAAATAAGTGATGGGCATGAACTGGCCCAATGGACTTGGGTCAGGCCCAGGTCCATATGAACATTATGTTCATTTCCATCATCGTGGCTTCATCATAATCCCGATAAACGATCCGATCAGACCGATCAACACAGTTTCCAAAACTGAGTATTATGATGTGAAAACAATTTTTTAGACCACCTAGACCAAAATAGTAGTTTAGCCCCTCAACTTTGGGAAATCGCAATTTGACCCCTGTTGACTTTTAGGAAGTCGCACTCCCTAAAATACTTCTCCTATGCTCAACACATTGAGCTCAGTTTCCATGCGGGAATCATGAATCCGATACTTGTGTGACCCTCAATGGTTCAGGGATACAGCTAGCCGTGGGCCCACAACCATTGTGACTCCGAAGTCACAATTTCGGACTTGCCCATCGGATCATGGTAAAGCGCCTAGCAACATCGCCATGATCCCCTAGGTATCACTGATAGTGCCTGCAAGAACCAGTTGGTCGTGGTTAGCATACATTACGGTCCTTTCAACACATATATCCCGATCAGATCAACGACCATTGGTAAACCAAGAGTCGCTAGAGATCCGATAACTATGCATATATCTTGGAGATTAAATAGTGACATCGCGAGTGTTACTAGGTAAACCCATTTACCTAAAACACATCCAGTACTCTGGACAGAGGACCGATCAACACAGTTTCCAAAACTGAGTATTATGATGTGAAAACAATTTTTCAGACCACCTAGACCAAAATAGCAGTTTAGCCCCTCAACTTTGGGAAATCGCAATTTGACCCCTGTTGACTTTTAGGAAGTCGCACTTCCTAAAATCCTTCTCCTATGGTCAACACATTGAGCTCAGTTTCCATGCGGGAATCGTGAATCTGGTACTTGTGTGACCCTCAATGGTTCAGGGATACAGCTAGCCGTGGGCCCACAACCATTGTGACTCCGAAGTCACAATTTCAGACTTGGCCATCGGATCATGGTAAAGCGCCTAGCAACATCGCGCCATGATCCCCTAGGTATCACTGATAGTGCCTGAAAGAACCAGTTGGTCGTGGTTAGCGTACATTACGGTCCTTTCAACACATATATCCCGATCAGATCAACGACCATTGGTAAATCAAGAGTCGCTAGAGATCCGATAACTATGCATATATCTTGGAGATTAAATAGTGACATCGCGAGTGTTACTAGGTAAACCCATTTACCTAAAACACATCCAGTACTCTGGCCAGAGATTTATCACACTATTATCTCCTCAGATAGCATAGGATATCCACGCATGAAAGCGAGCGGTGAATCCTCGACAACGAAGCATCGACTCCTACATGCATCGGGACCTCACCCAATCCCGCCACCTAATGACCCCAAGTGAGTCGGTAAACGGGTCAAAGTGAGGCACCTATCATGTAGAGTCTCAATGACGTTTCGAGTAATGAGGACTAATGTCAGGCCTCGTGCTCACAACAGATAAACACATGCGGAAGCTATCAAAAAGTGGGTAAAATTTTCTCTTTTAGGCCCGACGGTTTTCAACATATAATTTAAAATACAACAATACTTAAAATAAGTTCCCAAATCATAAACATTCAACAACAAAGCATACATAAGTCCAACATGTATCATATTCCCCTACGGGTACAACAAAAAAGCGCAGGGCATCCCCCTGGCTAACTGATACATATATAAATATATGCTATATGCTACTGGGACACGCTACCACCTCCTGGGGCACCACCAGCTGGGTTGAAACCACGACCAGCTGTAGAACCTGGGTTTCGTGAAAACAACGCAACAAAGAAACAAACCAAGCCCCGGAGGGACATGGGGTCAAACCCCAGTACGGAGAGCAATAATACAACAGAAATAACAGCAAGGAATAAAATGCAGGTGCTATGCATGAGACGCCAGGGAACAATGGAAAGCTCGACGCACAAGGGAGCTAAGGAACTCAAACATAGCTCCAAGAATCATCGACAACGTACAGTGGCCACGGGGTGTGTTCACAGTGTGGTAGTGAGCCACTCGCCATGATACTACACCCTCTTACCGGATGCATCAAACAACTCAACCTACTGTTGCCTCGCCCATGAACTGTGGTAGTTAACCACTCGGCTCATGGTGGCTACGATCACAGCAGGGAGATGAGAGTGCGGTATTGCCGCTCGCCCTCACATCCTGGTAAGAAACAATAACAATGCAACAATGGTACAAAGACTACCAAAACTGGAAAGGAATACCATGCGTGTATGCAACATGCGGGAATGCAAGCATATAAACATATGCAGCGCAGCAATACACAAATAGCATACACAATTCTCAACAAAACACAACCAGCAGGCACGGCAATTCCACATACCAACGACTACAATTCATCCAAGCCATAACTTCGCTATAAAACAAGCTCAAATCCATACCTTATACTGAGAAACAACTAACCCTGCGAGAAATCCCGAAGACTCTGGTAAAAGCCGAAAACCAGAACGTAGCTCTACCAAATCGATACAACACTCAAACGGCATCAACTTCGCGTTCCTCGACTAGCCAATTACAGCTTCTAAAACTGGTATGAATTGGAAGAGCTTCTCAAGAGGAGTCCAACGCTACCTCGCACGAGCCAAAAAAACCACCGGAACGACGGGAAATCGCCGGAAAGCTCACGGATGAACAGTGCTCTAGGGTTCGAGAGATAAGGAACGAAAGCACGCTTCGACTGGTTTTGCCACCGACCAGTCGCTAGCTCTCCACACCAGCTGACACGTCATCCAGCAGGTACCTCAAATATGCGAAAAATACAAAATCTCCAGAATTGTTCAACACACGAAATGGAACCCGAAAATGCAACTCAAACACTCAAATAGAGATCTTAAACCAGCAGAACCTCTATTTATCGATTCATTCCAACGATAATTCTCAATTACAAATCCAGGTCTCACATTTCTCCCCCACTAAAAAGGATTTCGTCCTCGAAATCAAACAACAATTCTGAAAGCACAACATAGCAACTGCAACTCGAAGCAACAACAAGAAGCTAAACAGAAACTCGCCCAACACAAGGCCAAGAGTTCAAAATAACTGAGCAAACAAAACACAACAACTAAGGAAGGAAAACAGCAAAACTACTAGTTACTGGAAAATATAGCCTAACAGCTACTCAAACAGATGCGGCCACTCGCGCTGCATCTTCTCTTCCAGCTCCCAAGTAGCTTCTTCCCTACCATGCTTGCTCCACTGCACCATTACTAAAGGAATGGTCTTATTTCTCAACTGTTTTTATTTTCTGCCAAGGATCTGCAAAGGATATTCCTGATAGCTCAACGACTGATCTAGCTCTACCTCGTCAGTTCCAAGCACATGAGACGGATCTAGCTCGTACTTCCTCAACATGGAAACGTGAAAGACGTCATGCAAAGAAGATAACTCGGACGGTAACAATAAACGATACGCCAAAGGGCCAATCCTCTCGACAATCTCATACGGACCAACGTAACGAGGGGCCTTGAACATTGCGACTGGTGAAAAGGTTTCATCATAGTCAACACCTTGCCTTTGAGTGTAACATTTTGCGACCAGTCACGCCTTGTAGGTCAGTACCTTACTATCAGGCCCAAGTTTTCTCTTGTATATCCATTTTCACCCAATAGTAACAATTCCTTCGAGAGGATTAATAAGAGTCCAAACTTGGTTAGCATGCATTGAGTCAATCTCAGACTGCATTGCTTCAAGCCATAAATTAGAATCAGCATCGGAAATTGCCTCCTTGAAAGTTCTTGGATCACATCCAATAACTTGATCATTTTGATCACCTTCAAGGAGAAAACCATATCTTTCAGGAGTCATAGGAATCCTTTCAGATCTCCTAGGTGCGACCATTTCTGGTACTGGCTCTGGAGGTGTGGGCTCACTTGGTACTTCAGACGGTTCTCGAACCTCTTCGAGATCTACTATCTTGCCTTTTATATCGAGTAGAAATTCCCTTTCCATAAAGGTGGCATTTCTAGAAACAAACACTTTTGTTCGTTTGGATAGTAGAAGTAGTATCCAATGGAATTCTTTGGATACCCAACGAATAAGATGGATCTAGTATCCAGCTTATCTCCCACTGTCTGCTTCACGTAAGCAGGACATCCCCAAATCCTCATGTATGAGTATTTGGGCGGCTTGCCCATCCATATCTCATATGGAGTCTTATCCACTGCCTTGGTGTGGACATTGTTCAACAACATTACCGCCGTTTCGAGCGCAGAGCCCCAAAACGAGGTAGGAAGCTCAGTGAAGCTCATCATAGATCGAACCATGTCCATCAAGGTTCGATTACGATGCTCCGCTACACCATTGAGTTGTGGTGTAGCCGGAGGGGTCCACTGCGAGATAATCACATTCTCTTTAAGATAGTCTTGAAATTCAGCACTCAAGTATTCACCACCTCGATCGGATCGGAGTGCTTTAATACTTTTCCTTTACTAATTTTCTACTTCAGCCTTGAATTCTTTGAACCTTTCAAAGGATTCAGACTTGTGCTTCATTAAGTACAAGTACACATACCTAGAGTAATCATCAGTAAAGGTGATGAAGTACGTGTGACTGTACTTAGTACCAATGCTAAGTGGGCCACACACATCAGTATGGATCAAATCCAATAGACCTTGAGCACGTTCAGGCTTTCCCTTGAAGGGTTGTTTAGTCATTTTTCCCTTGAGACAAGATTCACAAGTTGGTAGAGAGTTAATGTCTGACAAATCAAACATGTCACTCCTAACCAATTTGTTCATTCTTCCTAGGGAAATGTGACCTAGCCTAGCGTGCCAAAGTTGTGCTGGGTTCAAGCTATCGTATTTCCTTTTAATTGTTGTTGTATGTGTTTCCACATCGCGAGTTGGAACTTGTTTTAATTTTAAGGTTTATAAGTCGCTTTCGCGTTCCCCAATACCAATCAAACATTCATTCTTGTATATATTGCAAATCGAATTAGCAAAAACACAAGAATATCCATCACTATCAAGCATAGAAACAGTAATAATGTTCTTTATTAATTCGGGAAAAATAAAACCTTTCTCAATAACAACTTTAAATTTGAAGACAGAAATAAATGAACATCTCCTATAGATACTGCAACAACTCTTGCTCCATTGCCCAGCCTCAAGTGGGTCTCACCCTCTCTAAGACGTCGGCTTCTTGTCATCACCCGCAAATCATTGCAGATGTGAGATCCACATCCGGTATCAAGTACCCAAGAAGTCGAATTAAGAGACATATTTATTTCGATATAGAACATACATTTTACAGTTTGCAACTGCTCGAGGTACTCCTTGCAGTTCCTCCTCCAATTCCCAGGCTTGTGGCAGTGGTGGAAAACATCCTCAGTCTTGTTTGGCTTGGAAGCCTTTGCCTTGGGCTTCTTGGTGTG
>KQ988498.1:15727-35144 GCA_001598015.1 Dorcoceras hygrometricum
TCATTGAGACTCTACATGATAGGCGTCTCACTTTGACTCGTTTGCCGACTCACTTGGGGTCATTAGGCGGCGGGATTGGGTGAGACCCCGATGTATGTAGGAGTCGATGCATCGTTGTCGAGGATTCACCGCTCGCAGACATGCGTGGATATCCTATGCTATCTGAGGGGATAATAGGGTATAAATCTCTGGCCAGAGTACTAGAAGTGTTTTAGGTAAATGTGTTTACCTATTACACTCGCGATGTCATTATTCGATCTCCAAGATGTATGCATAGCTATCGGATCTATAACGACTATCGATTTACCAATGGTCGTTGATCTGATCGGGATATATGGATTGAAAGGACCGTACTGTACGCTAACCACGACCAAATGGTTCTTGCAGGCACTATCAGTGATACCTAGGGGATCATGGGGAGATGTTGTTAGACGCTCTTACCATGATCCGTTGGGCAGGTCCGGAATTGTGATTCCGGAGCCACAATGGTTGTGGGCCCACGGCTAGCTGTATCCCTGAACCATTGAGGGTCACATAAGTACTGGATTCGAGATTCCCGCATGGATACTGAGCTCAATGTGTTGAGCATGAGAAGAGGATTTTGGGGAGTGCGACTTCCTAAAAGTCAACAGGGGTCAAATCGATATTTTCCAACGTTGAGGGGCAAAATGGTCATTTTGCACTGGGGTTCTGAAAAATGGTTTTTCAGATCATAATGTTCAGTTTTGGAAACTGAGTCGATCGGTCCGATCTGATCGGCGATCGGAGTTACGATGAAGTCTCGGTGATGGGGATGAACCGAATGTTCATCCGTTGGACCCGGGCCCGTTGGGCCGGATCCAAACCCATCACCAAGTCTATTTAATATAGACTTAGACCTAATCATAAAACACTTAAGCATTAACCCTAACCCTAAGCATCAAGCGCCGCCCCTTCCTCTCCTCAAATAGCCGCCGCCGCCGCCTCTCTTCGCCGGAAAATTGTTTCCGGCCAATCTTGACGAGGAGAATCCGTCCGCGCCGGTCTCGTCAGGCCTTCTAGTGCAGACTGACGAAGGAATCCTGTCTCTGGTCGTGGACCTGATTGACGTTATCTACCGCCGCCTACCGTGAAGTGCTGGTTTCCTCGAGAAACTGGTCGGAGCCAGGCATGAGTTGCCAGCAAGGTAGCAATCTTAAACGCCCTATGAATGTCATAGACATGTTGTAATTTATTGTATTGATCGTCTCCCGGTATTGTTTTTATTCTTCCGCTGCCTCGCCGGGAGGCGTGATCCGGATCCGGCCGTGGCCTCCCAACAGGACGAACAACTCCAGAAATGGATGAAGCAAGATGAAAACAAATAAGCCAATTTGTATACTGTGGAAGATGGAATTGTGAAATACCAGATTCGTTTATGGATACCGCGTGCTGATAATTTGCGCAATGAAATTATGAATGAAGCCCATAACTCGTCATATTCAATTCATCCAGGAGGAAAAAAAATGTTTAAAGATTTGCAACCTCTCTTTTGGTGGCCAGGAATGAAACGTGACATCTGTAGATTTGTCGCAGAATGTTTAACATGTCAACAAGTTAAAGCAGAACACCAGAAACCTGCAGGAATGTTAAAACCACTTCCTATACCTGTTTGGAAATGGGATAACATAGCAATGGACTTCGTGGTAGGATTACCCAGAAAAGTTCAAGGTTTTAGCGCAATTTGGGTAATAGTTGACAGATTAACCAAGTCTACTCATTTTCTTCCTGTTAAGACAACCTATGATTTGAGTAAATATGCAGAGTTGTATATCAAGGAAATAGTTAGACTTCACGGGATTCCAAGTTCTATAGTATCAGATAGAGATCCTAGATTTACTTCGAGATTCTGGAAAAGTCTACACCAAGCCTTAGGAACTAAATTAACTTTAAGTACAGCGTTCCATCCTCAAACTGACGGACAATGAGAAAGAGTTATCCAAGTACTGGAAGATTTGTTACGGGCTAGTGTTCTTGATTTTTCAGAAAAATGGGATTCTAAATTACCATTGATTGAGTTCACCTACAACAACAGTTATCAAGCGTCGATAGAAATGGCACAATACGAAGCTCTGTAGGGCATAAGATGTCGATCTCCAATCCTATGGGATGATGTAGGTGAAAGAAATGAAATAGGACCTGATATTGTAGAACAGACTTCAGAAGTTATCAAAAGAATACGTGAAAGAATGAAGATTGCTCAAAGTAGACAGAAAAGTTATGCCGATAGCTATCGAAGAGATCTAAATTTTGAGGAAGGAGACCACGTGTTCCTCAAGATTTCACCAATGAAAGGTGTTTTGAGATTTGGAAAGAAAGGAAAATTAAGTCCCAGGTATGTTGGACCATTCCAGATCTTAGAAAGAGTTGGATCAGTAGCTTATCGTGTGGCGTTACCTCCTCAGATGTCTACTGTTCACAACGTGTTCCATATTTCTGCACTTAGAAAATATATCGCAAATCCTTCGCATGTACTCAGATATGAACCTATTCAATTAGAACCAGACTTGACTTACGAAGAAGTTCCAGAAAAGATTTTAGCAAAAGAAAATCGTAAGCTGAGAAACAGAACAATCCCAATGATCAAAATTCAGTGGACAAACCACTCAGAAAGAGAAGCAACGTGGGAAGTCGAATCTGATATGCAGAGGAGCTACCCAAATCTCTTTAAGTAAGTAATTTCGGGGATGAAATTCTTTAAGGGGGGTAGATTATAACGACCAGATCTTTTAGAAGTCCACAATTAGAAAGATATGAGATTGAGGGATTACAATGCTATTTCATTCGATTCTTGGATTGATCGAGTTTCAGATTTCTGCCTATACATTTTTTAGCTTTTCTTTAGTTAAAAGCTAAATACCAGATTTCATCTTTTGCACAATGTTTAGCCTTCATTTGATTATGGGTTAAAATTCTAATGTTAGAATGCAATTACAATAGATGTCTAGTGATTTCTGCAAGCCAACTGAATCCTTTGTTTTAACTAAAATTGCTCGGTTTCCATGTGCATCTTTTCATTTTAAAAATCAGAGCACGCTTATAATGGATTTTGGCATATTGATTAAACGTGTGTCTTTCATTAGACTTTGTAAGTCATATAAATAGGACATTAAGCTGCTTCATGCATCATTACTTTTAAAACAAATCATTTAAGCGGTGTTCTCTCTGAAGAATTCGAGCAAAGTACTTTTAAAGCATTTTAAAGGAAACAGGCGGTGCGCAGGAAGTTACTGGATTTGCTATCGTGGTTGTGTTAAAGAAACCAGGCAAGTAAACTCTGTTTCTTGCTCACTCAATAGAAATCATATATTCAATTCTGTGTTTATGATTATGTACGGTTTTAAAGAAAGGAAGATAGCTACGGGTGTTCTTCAAGAAAACCGAAAGTTCATGCTTTGTTTTTGCAAAAGTTACGTTTACTGTAATTGTGATTCAAAGATGTTTTAGAAAACGGTTTAATGATGTTCGTCCATTGAATTCTTCAGTTTTCCAAGGATTTATTCTTCGAAGCAGCTCACAAGTAGCTTATTCGATCTATTCCAGAAATTTCTTGAAATATCTTGATTTCTTCAGACAAAGGAAACCATTGTTTTTCATATTCGTTCACATGGTTATGTCTGAAAATCTGGTTCTTAAACCATAAGCTGATATTTCTATGTTGAAGATATTCTAAGTATAGATTTCAGCAGTTGCGTAAATTATGTCTAGCTGTTATCATCTTTCGTGGGTATTCATCAGTTGCTAACTGCTGACAGCAACCTACTGTTCATTTCCTAGAGATATCTGTTGACAGCTTTGTTCGTTGTTACCCTGAGAGATATCTGTTGACAGCAACCTTCGTTTCCTTAAGTTTCAACTGTCGACAACTATCTACTGTTCCTTTCCTCAAGCGATATCTTTTGACATCTATCTACTTTTCTTTTAAAGAAATCTGTTGACAGCAAATCATTGTTTTCATTGAGTGATATTTGTTGACAGTTTGTTCGTGTTTTCTTAAAGAGCCTATTGACAGTTATCCACTGTTCATTTCTTTCAACAGAAAGCTACTATTCATCTTCTTCAACAAATAACGAACTTTCAGAATTTGATTTCTTATTCATTTACACTTCAATTCAATTGAATCATTCGATTTAACGGACAGATTCAAGTAGTATTTTTATTCAGTTTTCATCTTCGCAAGCATTACAAGGAAACCCTTTACAGTTCCAGAACATCACTAAACAAGAGAAAAACCAGTAAACTTATAAAGGAAAGAAAACAGATTTCATGAAAGAAAGAAAGAGCAGAACATTTTTAGAAAACGTTTTAAGTTATGACAACAAGAAGGTCCCCAGAGGAAAGGTGAGTGCACGGCTGACGAACCGTTGTGCCCTTTTAACCAGAGGAAGGATCGGGTGTATAGATTGACGGGTCTGTATACCTCTTCACCATGAGCCATAGTGCTAAGAAACTGATATCAGGAGTTTGATCAAACGAAATGGACCATATGGTTACAGTGTTGTCATAATTTTCCAGAAAATGGATGAAGAGCACAAGTGTGATTTTAATCACAGCTCTAGAGAATGTTAAATGAAAATGTTTTCAGAATTGATTCATGTTTTATGCTTTCGTTTATGATCAGATTTCTCAGTCATGTATTGCTCTTGTTTATTCATAAGCGCATTCAAAGTTAAGACTCCAGTATGCATCAGCTTATGAACAATTGTATTTTGTACTCTTGTTAATTCCAGACTTTACCTGCTGGGCCTTTGGCTCATTATTTTTCATTGAGTGCAGGTAATTCGAAGTAAGAAGCTGGAGGGAGATGAACAGAAAGGAAGGATGTGTTTATCGTGGACATCAGACTTCACAGTTTCTTTCTGTTCCAGATTCCATGTTTCACTTTCACATTGTACAAAACCTTTTGACTTGTATTTGTAAATACCAGATTTCATAGTTTCTTTTTGGAACATTTTGTACTGTACAGGATATGTTGTTGTTCTTTTGTAACAAGACAGATTTCTAAGTTAGTTATTTTGTAGAACTCTGTTTCAGACCTTATTGCAACAAGAGATGTATTGATTTGATTGCCATATCAAATTTCTATGCTTCCGCACTATTCTTTTTATTATCATATCAGATTTCTCCACTTCGAATGAGAAAAACTTTATTATTCTCGTTTCGACCCAGGTAGTAGTAGCGATCCATGATTCCAACGATTGAAATTTTTATGTCTTTCAATCGAACCCCAAAAACTTATAATTATTCATTAGAAAAATGAGGGTCGTTACAAATCCGGCCAAGGAGCATTATTATTTGATTTGTGCAGACATCGATCTGCTTGTCAAATTAAGAGCACAGGTAATTGACGACGTAGCTCAATTTTTTAATTCTTTTAGTTTGAAGAAACTGGCTACCTTAAATATCGAGATTCTCGTTTCGACCCAGGTAGTAGTAGCGATCCATGATTCCAACGATTGAAATTTTTATGTCTTTCAATCGAACCCCAAAAACTTATAATTATTCATTAGAAAAATGAGGGTCGTTACAAATCCGGCCAAGGAGCATTATTATTTGATTTGTGCAGACATCGATCTGCTTGTCAAATTAAGAGCACAGGTAATTGACGACGTAGCTCAATTTTTTAATTCTTTTAGTTTGAAGAAACTGGCTACCTTAAATATCGAGGAAATGTCCAAGAAAGAGGAGCAAGTTTTGTCTTGGGGAGAAACAGAGTCAACCCAAGTAGCTATTCAAAGGAAATTGTACATATTACTGAAATATAAGGAACTTTTAGTGAAGAAATACCTAGATTCGTGGAGGAATAATTTTGTTTCTGGTGAAGGGTTTTCGGCGACTGATCTTAAATTTATAGACATGCTTTCCACCCTTCATCTATTTGTTTTGGAAGAATGACGAAGGAGGCACGAGCACATGGTCTTACATGGAAAAAGACATGTTGTTCTCAGATTTTTTAGGGTAGCCCACGTGATCGAGGTGCTGTAATTGCTAGAACCAATACAAATACTCGCTCCTCCTGCTGGATACGAACCATGATGAGGGTTAATGGAACGTGGGTTATTGAACCATGTGCTGACCAGTGGGTGAAAATTCCCCAGCCAATCATTTCGAGTGAAGTTCCTAGCCAGCGCCAATATGATGACACTCTCCCTACGGTGAGTGATTTCTTTAAGACATTCAAGATGCGTTTGGCAGATGTTCATCTAGAGCTTGCCCAATTCTTTATTACAGGAAAGCTTCTACAAGTAGGCGCAAGAAATTTTTGTCGGGATATCGTTGTTGTGAACCAGCCTCTAGACTTCTGAGGCCAACAATTTCTTCGCGAGTATGGTTTCAGCTACGTACAGTTTTTACTCAGTTTTTCTTATTTCACAGAATAAATTCGGTGGATGTTAGTGATTTAGTTTCTTCCATTTCTTTGGAAAGAACAGCTTTACGCCGTGTACAGAGATCTTTTGCTTCGTCAGTTGCTCCCCATGTACAGTTATTAGATTAGAAATCTTCCTCCTCTTCCAGCTCCGATGAGTCTATGAACTTTGATGATTCTACTTCAATTTCTCTACCAGCTACTCCTAGTCCAGATATCAGCGAGGCATTGAACCAGTTGCGAGCTTTGATAGATGAAATCCGTAAACAAGATGCTGGTGCCAAGCACAAGGATACAATATTATTGCACCTCCACGACTTTGAGAAGCAAGTTATCACATGCCTCGATTCACAGGATCGGGTTCTTGGGGCGTTGCGCAGAGACTCAAATGATCAACGTAATCTCTTGTCGTTGGAGTTACAATCATCTCATAAGCAGCTTGTCACTCAGCTTGTAACTACTGGTCTAGATGTTGTTGATGTCCGGAGAGTGGTTAGGGAGTCTCACCAAGAGCTTAATGCTAGAATCAATTCTCTGGATGAGCAAGTGGCGGCTACTCGAAATGATTTATTGGAATTTAGTGATCAAGCACAGCAGACCCTAAATATCATTACCAGCCAACTAAGCAAACTTGTTGCATATATTAATCGGGGTGGTGATAACAAAAAGGGGGAAAGTAGCAGCAGCAGCCCTCTACCACCACCTTCTGATCAAATCAGAGATAGTGGCAATGCAGGTGGTAGAACACCAGACTTTGAACAGAGAGTTGAAATGGCACAGAGAAACATTACGGAGAGAAGGTTGGATGCTGAGAGACGCGAAAGTCTTTTGCAGGCTGAAAGAGATAGAGAAAGAAGGGAATTGAGTGGATCAAACAGAAGAAGGAGACATTAGTATAGAATTGGTGTTAGTTTTTGTACAAATCTTGTGTACAATTTTCTTGTTAATGAAAGTTTGCGTTCCAGCAAGTTCGTGTGCAATTTATCTTGGCATATTTATTTATCTCGGCTGCTAAGTTTTGTCATCACCGAAAAAGGGGAAATTGTTAAGATAAAATTTATTAGTTTTGGTGATAACAAAATTGGACTAGTTGCTACTGGAGAATCAGCCGGTGAATTAACAGGAGAACATTTTCAATCGACGGGTTGATCTTCAATAGTTGGATTATTCACAAGATAGAGTTTAAATGTTGACTTTCGAGATTACTTCAGAGGTTGTTTAATTACAGGTTATAAGTTTCTGGTACTGGAACAGCCGTTGGTTTGTTGGGATAAATTCAGCCGTTGTTTAGAAATCAGCAGGTGAAGTATTCAGAAAAATCAGCAGGTGAATTCTTCCAGGGTAATCAGCAGGCACAAGCATTTGGAAGATAGCGTGTTTCATTAAGGATTGCAAAACGACAGCGTTTGTTTAAGACAAAACGACAGCGTTTGATTAAGACAAAACGACAGCATTTGTTTAAGATTAAACGACGGCGTTTAGGACTAACTGTAAAATTCGCCTTGGTGTTTGCGTATATTCACCCGCTGGTAATTCAGCAGATACACCTTTTCATAAGAATCAGCAGATAGCTACAGTAGTTCGATTAACCAGTCGATGGTACTTGACGTTAGCGATAGCAAAACGATGTCGTTCGAATAAGTTAAAACGACAGCGTTTGAACTAGCGCTAAAAATCAGTCGATGGTTTATATTATCAGTCGACAGTCTCAGTGTAATTACCAGCAGATAGCTACAGTGATCTTGGACCATCCGATACTTTTTAAAGTAAAATATTTCAAGCGATCAGCTGATGCATATTATCATGCGATGAAGTAATCAACCAATGTATTCTTTCAATTGTTCAAGCCATCAGCTGTTGTGAAAACTATGAATCGATTCAAACGTTCATATCAGAAGAAATCAAGGGCGAAGATTGAATCGTACATATTCCATTAATTGAGGAAACAGTATCAGTACTATTCTTGGTAAATAGTACACTATCTCAGAGAGCGGTTTACGGCGTTTGCACAAATATGGAACAACGCCAAATTTGTTCTGACATTGTGCGACTTGCCTCTTAGTGGAGCAGGAAAATTACGGTGTACAAATTTGACAGAAATTCAAATGGGATTTATTTCCTTTGGAGAATTTAATGACCGTTGAGAACGAAGACTATAAATAGCAGAAGCTGGAATGAAGAAAGAATTCTTCACTCTTATTATCTTGCGGTCACGCTGTCAAAATACTCCCAGAGCTTTTCACGCATTGAAGTTATCTTTCAAAAGCTCAAACACTCGAAGAACAAAACCGTTGATCTTCATAGAAAAATCTTCGAGTCTTCCTCTGGTTCACATTGTTGAATCGTGTTTCTTTGTTTAGAAACCAGAGGATTTTATAGCACTCAAATTACTTTATTCATTGTTATTATCATTATTGAGTCTGTAACAAACGTGCTCTTAAAAGCCATTTGAAAATATTACAAAGTGTTGTAAACCAGCAGCTGCGTCTGCATGGATTGTTGTGGAGATACTAGGAGTTCACTTTGAGTGAGGCTCGGTGACTGGGTATGTGCAGAAGACCTGTACAAATCAAATCTTCTAGTGATACCTTCCGAATAGGAAGATGGGGAGACGTAGGATATTTATATCCGAACTTACAGAACAAATTTCTGACTCTTATCTTTTATATTCCTCAAGTTATTTATTGTTTGTCTGTTCACAAATCGATCGGATTCTTTCCACACTATTTTTGTTAGCCGAGAGATTTGCATTAAACTGAGATCCTTAAGTCTGGTAACTCGGACTTAAGTTTTGCAGTGCTGGTAAAACTTTTAAACGAAAATTTAAAATCCAAGGAGTTCATTCAACCCCCCCCCCTTCTGAACTCCTATACATATATTGATCCTATTTCTGGGACCATCATAGACTTGGCCCCAAACTTTAAAATTAACCTTTAAAATTTCTAAAATACTCCATCCTTTATTAAAAATCAACTATTAAAGTTTGACTAATTAAGAACTCATTGACCAATGACTAAATAAAATCCCAAAAACCACAATTTTGACATTAAAACATAAAAAAAAATATTAGGTCCAACAATAATTAAAAAATTGACTAAGTATTGGACTATAAAACATTTGACCAAAAATCTTAAAATTGGACCCTATACTTAAAATTAAAATAACCGGTCCAGAATTAAAATAACTCGGACCAAATTTAAAACATTTTTACTCGACCATCGACTAACCGACGTGGTCCAACAGAACCAACAGGTCCAGCCAAACTGGCCGGCCCATGCAAAACCTAACCCTAAACTCGCAACGCACACACATGCGTGCAACCCGCGACCAGTCGCCGTTAAATCCTTCGCACGCCCTGCTCCAGCAGCCCTTGTGTAATGCTCGAGATTATTATGTAGCGATTAAGTAAATTCGAAATTCCGGACGCCAGATCTTGATGAAGTCTGGTTTAGGATTCTCGGATTTCTTCTGGAAATATTATGCTTCGAATTGAAATTCTTCCGGGTGAAATCTGGTTGATATTCGGAGTTGAAATGATGAATTTCGGGAGGAATCTGATGCCCTAACGGTTAGAAGTGAAACGTTGCCATTTTGGTGAAGTCTGGTGCGTTGCGTAAGTTATCGCGACCATATGATGAAACGTGGTCGTTTTGGAGGAAGCTGGTAGAGTCTTACCAGTCGTTGATAACACAGGTATAATACGTTGTCGTTTTACGGAGACCAGTAGTAGCACTATTGTGAGAAATCTGGTATAGTGGAATCCAGACGTCAACGCTAGTCAACAATATTATTGAGAGTGGTCGTTGGTTTTATATGAGCGACGTCATTTCGCTACGCATTCGAAGCGTTCAAAAGAGAAGTCCGGTATCAGCTTTTGTGCGGGTCGCAAGAGTTAACAGGAAAGCGACACGTGTTGGTCAACCGTCTTGAAGTTGACTGCTGGTATGGGGCACAAATCAGTCGTTGCACTTTTGTGAAATCTGAACCAGTCGTTTTACGGAGACCAGTAGTAGCACTATTGTGAGAAATCTGGTATAGTGGAATCCAGACGTCAACGCTAGTCAACAATATTATTGAGAGTGGTCGTTGGTTTTATATGAGCGACGTCATTTCGCTACGCATTCGAAGCGTTCAAAAGAGAAGTCCGGTATCAGCTTTTGTGCGGGCGCAAGAGTTAACAGGAAAGCGACACGTGTTGGTCAACCTCTTGAAGTTGACTGCTGGTATGGGGCACAAATCAGTCGTTGCACTTTTGTGAAATCTGAACCAGTCGTGGGAGTAACGCGACGTCGTTTTGACTTATGAAACAGGAACCTCAAGACGACACCGTTTGAATTAGTTAGCGGGACCAGTCGTTGAGCTATTTCCATGTGACAAGCTGTTGGGTTCTTTCAGTAGAGATCTGGAATCAGCCGTTGGTATGTTGAGACGTTGTTTGGATTAGTTGTCATGGCTTCGTTTTGACATTAAAGAAATACAGTGACTGGTTGTTATGATTAGTTATTATGACGTCTGGTTGTGATTGTGAAGTCTGGTTATGTTGCGACTGGATATCACTGCAACTGAGTGTAGCTACTGCTTCCAGTCGGGAGAATTGTTGGTATCAGTGGCAAGATTTACCCTGTAACGTTGGATTTTCGAGAATAACAGCTGCTACATTATAAGCGCTAGTGGAAGAATCTGGTTAATGATGTATATTGTTGCAAATTTCTGTTTTTGAAGCTGTGGGAGTATATCCTATTTTGGTAGGTAACTACTCAGCATGACATGTGGAATTTGAATTGAAGACATTGGAAATTCTGCTGAAAAGCAGAGACCCTCTCCTATAAATAAGAGTGAATTCGAACTCCTTGTAACTTTTGCTAAAAACATCGGAATTAGATTCTGTGAAGTTATTGGGAACGATTGTGATAAATTTGAAGTGATATCTGGAGAATTCGAACAGAAAGTAACGAAGGTATAATTTGACATAGAGAGTCAAGGATCTGAATACTCGGGAATGATATTTCTTGAGTTATCCCGACAAAATCACATACTCTATGATTACGGTTCTTGATTTAGAACTTGAGTTATGTGTGTCGATCCATCACAGGTAGTGGATCTTTTATTTTTGAATGAGATTTCATGATACGAAGAGAAAATGAATTGATTCTAATGCCCAGGACTAAGATGACCTGATTTTTGAATTCTGATTGGGTTCGATACATGGATATCCATGTCAAGATCGGATATGAAACTTGATGGCATTCATGTGAAATGGAATCAGTTATGAGACGAAGAATTGAGATAGATTCATTGCATTTTAGAATTGATATATGATGTTATGCATTTATTTATTCTATTGCATATACCTGTTGATTATACTGAGATTGTTTCTCACTGGAGTTTATCCGGCTGTTGTCTTGTTTTGTATGTGTGCATGACAACAGGTAGAAGAGAGCTGAATTGATTGGGAAAGGGTAGTGAGAGCTGGCTATCTAGAAGAAGGGCGACAAATAAGAAGTCCTAGAGATCTGCTGCTAATATAGTCTTCAAATAATTAGCGATTAGTATTGATGAAATCTAGTTTTGTGGCTACTGGTCAGATTTTGTATTGATAAATATAAAGTACAGTAACTATTGTACTGTTTCGTTCTGTTTATGAATAAACAGCTTTTGGAAATAAACGTGGTTATGCTTTGTTACAAATGACCAGCTTTTGCAGACCAAAATTTAAAACAAAAAAAAAATATTTACCAGATTTCACTAATTAAACTAGTTGGTTTAACTAAGCGCTCATGAGATGAGATTAGAAGAATAATTGTGAGCAGAGAGCCTCACAACATGTGGTATCAGAGCCCACTAAACCATTAAGTTATTGAACTAGATGAGCGGGGTAGATTGAGTTTTCCTCATTGATTTAATGGCCATTGGTTGCATGATTGTATGGTGTATGTCTTACTGTTTTAAAGTTTATATCGCATGATTGTGAGATTAAATAGTAAGAATATGCCGAGCAGACTTTAGAATTACATGCTCTTGAAGTGATTAATAGCATGTACTGAACGAAGCATGAATCAGAACTCGATCTCTTGAGAAGGAGTACATTCATGTATGCTAATCAGAGGAGGGACTGAGATTGACTTGTTATTGATTGATGTGGAATTATGAACAAGTCTGTTTGACTTTTAGATATGCCTCCTCGAAGAACTACCCGGCAGACAGGAAATATTCCACGAACAGAACAGGGTAGTACCTCGACTGAGGTGTTGAATGTAGCTGCAACCCCGATGGAAACATTGTTGAAACGATTTTAATCCTTTAAACCACCAACCTTGACCGGAACAGAAAATGCAATAGACTGTGAAAACTGGTTAGAGGATATCGAACAGTTATTTGAAGCACTAGATTATACCGATGATCGTCGGGTGAAATTGATAATACACCAGTTGCAGGGTCTGGGTAAGAGCTGGGTGGGTGGCAACGAAGAAAGCACTTGAAAACCAAGGCGCTGTGATTACTTGGTCTGTGTTCAAAACAGCTTTCTACCAGAGATTTTTCCCAGTCTCTTATCGGAAGTATAAAGGAGCTGCATTTGCAAATTTACGACAAGGGAAACTGAATATTGAGGAATATGTTGCCAAATTCACCAGTTTACTCAAATTTGCTCCACACGTTGCTATCAGTGATGAATCGCAAGCCGATCAGTGTATCAATGGCTTGAATCCCGATGTGTTCACCTTGGTGAATACAGGGCGACCAAATACTTTTGACGATGCATTGAATCGCGCAAAAGGAGTAGAAGCTGGATTGCTCAGGCAACGAAGAGCGCAATTTGTGCCATCAGCAGCCAAAGTAGTACAGGAGAACCCACAGATTCCACCACCCCCTCGATTTGATGCTGGAATCAGCGGTAGTAGAAAGAAAAATTTCTTTAAGGGAAAAGGAAAACAATTCAAGCGTTCAGGTACCAGCAGCTCTTCCAGTTCAAGTGAATCCAAACAACTGAGAGCTGGACAGAAATCTGGTGATTACTGTACCAAATGTGGAGGCAGACACAACACCGAACAGTGTAGAGGAGTGTTTGGCCTTTGCCGCATTTGTAATCAACCTGGACATTTTGCCAGAATCTGCCCTCAACGTAGTTCTGGAAGTTCACAGAATATTGAGGGATCGAGATCAATACCATTGCCAGAACGGCAAGTATCTTCTGTACATTCTTTCCAACCACAGAATCAACAATAGGGTAGACAAGGAGGAAGCCAAACAGTGATTCAACCTCCTAAACAGCAAGCACGGGTGTTTGCATTGACTGAAGAGCAAGCACAAGAAGCTCCTGATGATGTTATCGCAGGTAATTGCTATTTGTGTAATTTTCCTGCTTATGTGTTAGTGGATACCGGTGCTTCACATACATTTATTTCAGAGCATTTTGTTGTAACACATGCGTTGCCTATTGAATCATTAACCGAGGTAGTATCAATCTCTTTGTTAGAGTAGATGCCCAACTAGCCAACTTGTGGCGTGTGGGTTCATATACTCTTGTATGAAACGATCTTTATATATGATATTCGCATTTTATTTATGGCATTCTTTACTTTCATTGTGTTGTATGATGATTAAAATTGCGTTGAGTAAAGACCTAGAATGCACTATAGTGTATGTTAGATGTGATAGTGGGTATGACGGCTATCATGAAACACATCTAATAGTCACTGTTTATTCTGAATTAGTTCCAAGTCGATTGGGCCATCAAAATGAGGATAAGGCCGCCCGGGCTCGAGACTAGTATCTGCGATGCGAAGTACCATGTTTCATTGGTAGGGAACATTGTGATGTTCTGAGCATGAAGATAGATAGTGACGTGGTGATCTATCGAACTACCCTCGTTCGGACTTTCCAAGTGGTTATCATTTGTCGAGTGGATAAGTCCGAGGTCTTGGTTGTACTGATTAGTCCTCATGACTCGAAACGTCATTGAGACTCTACATGATAGGCGTCTCACTTTGACCCGTTTGCCGACTCACTTGGGGTCATTAGGCGGCGGGATTGGGTGAGACCCCGATGCATGTAGGAGTCGATGCATCGTTGTCGAGGATTCACCGCTCGTAGACATGCGTGGATATCCTATGCTATCTGAGGGGATAATAGTGTATAAATCTCTGGCCAGAGTACTAGAAGTGTTTTAGGTAAATGGGTTTACCTAGTTAAACTCGTGATGTCACTATTCGATCTGCAAGATGTATGCATAGTAACGACTCTCGATTTAATGGTTGTTGATCTGATCGGGATATATGGATTGAAAGGACCGTACTGTACGCTAACCACGACCAACTGGTTCTTGCAGGCACTATCAGTGATACCTAGGGGATCATGGGGCGATGTTGCTAGACGCTCTTACCATGATCCGATGGGCAAGTCCGGAATTGTGATTTCGGAGCCACAATGGTTGTGGGCCCACGACTAGCTGTATCCCTGAACCATTGAGAGTCACACAAGTACTGGATTCGAGATTCCCGCACGGAAACCGAGCTCAATGTGTTGAGCATAGGAAGAGGATTTTAGGAAGTGCGACTTCCTAAAAGTCAACAGGGGTCAAATCGTGATTTTCCGCTGTTGAGGGGCAAAACGGTCATTTTGGACTGGATATCTGAAAAATTGTTTTTCGCATCATAATATTCAGTTTTGAAAACTGAGTCGATCGGTCTGATCTGATCGACGATCGGAGTTATGATGAAACCGTGGTGATTAAAATGAACCGAATGTTCATATTGGACTGGGGCCCGACCCAAGTCCAATGGGCCGGTTCAAGCCCATCTACCAACCTAATTAATAAAGGTGATTAGGGCTTGATTAGAAGAATAATTATCGATATTTACACTTTGGCTTAATCCAAATAGTGGTTAAACCATTAGTTCATATAGGAGTTGATACCCCAATTTACTTAGCTCTAAGAGACAAAAGACTTAGGAAATATCAAACATCCCTACTGTCTATGATACAAACTAATATCTGTAATGGACCTATATACCTTTGTTCATATCCAGGGAGATGAATTTCATCCCTGTAAAAACTTTGCAATGATTTACAGAGTCTACTTCAGACTTATGTCTTCTCAACTAAATCCCAAATATAACAGGCTACCTTCTTCGAAAGAAGAAACAGTTCTGTTACAAATAGATGCTGAAAGACCTACGGTCTTCACACCAAAAAGATTAAAATGGAATGAAATAACCATTCCACAACAATTCATAATTAAAAGAAGAACTCCCTTATATTCAAATTGAAGAACAGTTGCTTGTTCCTCAAATCAAACAGAAGATCACTGAATTAGAACACTTCATAACAATTCAAATATGCAGTGAACTTCCAAATGCCTTATGGTATCGCAAAAGTCATATAGTAACTCTTCCTTATGAAAAAGACTTCAATGAACGAAATATTCCTACCAAAGCTCGACCAATACAAATGAATCAAGAATTTTTACAACACTGCCAAAAAGAAATTCAAGATCTCCTATCCAAAAAATTAATAAGACCCTCCAAATCACCCTGGAGCTGTTCTGCCTTTTATGTGATAAAACAGGCAGAGCTCGAACGTGGAGTACCACGCCTGGTCATTAATTACAAACCTTTAAACAAGGTTCTACAATGGATTAGATATCCAATCCCTAATAAAAGAGATTTAATCAATAGATTACATTCAGCTAAAATATTTTCCAAATTTGACCTCAAATCGGGATTCTGGCAAATACAAATTGCTGATGGTGATCGTTACAAAACGGCTTTCACAGTTCCTTTCGGTCATTACGAATGGAACGTAATGCCCTTTGGACTAAAAAATGCTCCTTCTGAATTCCAAAGGATTATGAATGATATTTTCAATCCTTATAGTTCTTTCAGTATCGTCTATATCGACGATATTCTCATATTTTCAGAAAATTTAGATCAACACTTCAAACACCTAAGACATTTTCTACAGATAATTAAACAAAATGGGCTTGTACTCTCTCAAAAGAAAATGAAATTATTTCAAAATTCAATCCGTTTCTTAGGTCATGATATAACAAAAGGACTAATTAAACCAATTCAAAGAGTTATTCAGTTTGCTGACAAATTCCCTGATCAAATTAAAGATAAAAACCAACTTCAAAGATTTTTAGGATGTCTTAATTACATAGCAGAATTTTTCCCTAACTTACGACAAATATGTCAGCCTTTATACACCCGCCTTCAAAAGACTCCCCCTCCATGGACTGAAATCCACACAAGAATAGTTAAGGATATTAAGTCTAAGGTTCAAACATTACCATGTTTAGGCATACCTAATCCCATAGCTTTCATGATAGTTGAAATCGATGCCTCTGACATAGGATATGGAGGTATTCTCAAATAGAGATTAGAATCCCACGAACAATTAGTTAGATATCATTCAGGTCTCTGGCTCGGCCCTCAAAAAAATTATTCAACAATCAAAAAGGAAATTTTTTCTATTGTTCTTTGTATTTCAAAATTTCAAGATGATCTTTTTAATAAAAACTTTCTTTTCCGTGTTGATTGCAAATCTGCAAAGGAAGTCATTTTAAAAGATGTTCAAAATCTCGTTTCAAAACAAATTTTTGCCCGGTGGCAAGCCATATTTTCTGTTTTTGATTTCGAAATCGAATTTATCATAGGGGAAAATAATTCTCTTCCTGACTTCCTAACCAGAGAATTTTTACAAGGAAAACAAAATTTTCTTGCAGATGGACCCTCCAAGGCAGAAAATTCAAACTGCAAAGGATTATGAGTTACCCACCGTTCAAACCAAAAAAGAATTAGTCCCTCTCTGTTCTCCTCAAACACCTACAAAAACCCCTTCTCAAAGACCTACTGGTCAATTTCCTCCCCTTACCTCAAATTTTAATCGTTTTAGTCCTCTTCAAAATGTCCCTGAATTGCCTTATAAATCAGTTCTGGCCTCGTCTTCAAAACAAATTCAAACCACACCTCCAAATCCCCAGGATAAAAATGATGATCATAAATACGTTCATAAGCCTTGGCCCGAAAATCTTGGGTTTTCTCCATTCATGGAAATACCCCAACAGGTCAAAAGGCAGGATTACTTACGAAGACGTTTTTTCAACTTTCAATTCTGGGAAACCACAGAACCCACAAAAAATCAAAAATTTTATGAGCTTAGTGGATACTGATTCCGTGGAAATCGTCCACCATAAAGATCCAAAACATAATATTCACTATTCCAAATGTATCATCAAACAAGTCATCTCTTCAACCCAATGGGATGAATCTGAACAACCAATCAATAATTTCAAATTTCGTCCCTTCTCTGTCACTTTTCAACCTGCAACTTTCAATTACTTTGATTACAAACTTGCTTGGTTTAGGACATTTTATTTCCGTCCTTTCTCTCATTCCTGGTTTTTTTACTTTTCATTCTGGTTGCGATACAAATTTTCGTACTTGGTTCTATGAGTGGTGGAAACTCATGGGATCTGATTCAACAATTCTTCCTAAAGATGTTAAGAAAGGTCTCGAAATTTTCTCCGAAAATTCCTGCCTACCAAATTATCAAAAACCTTTGAAATTCCATGCTCAATTCAAAGTTCCCTGGATTTTTGCATGGGATTTTGATTTCCAAAAATTTTATCCTGACCCAGTGCCTTACTCTCTAGTACGGATTCACAAAATCAAATGGTGGGGCAAGTATGGCACTCACCTATGCAATGAACCAGTGGTGCGACATTTCCTAGCCACAGGCCAATTACCCAAATATACACCCGAAGACAAAAAGAAAAAGAAACTTGTTCAACCAAATACCCAAACTTCTCAGTCACCTAAATCTTCTACTGATCCTTCTCAAAAAACTTTCTGGGAACAATTCAAAAATGATCAAGAATTCCAAAATCGTCTCTTTGAATTCATGTCCCAATGTTCATCAAAATCAGCCAAGTCCGAAGAATCAGTCTCCTCTGACCCCTACGGAGGACCAGCTTCGCAAGATCCTTTGATCTCTAAAATCAAAGGAAGTTTAAAAAAAAATAAAAAAATCTTCTTTGGCCAGAAGTTTCCCGGTGAAACGCGTGCCACCTTTTCATTATTCAAAACTTTCATGGCCGACAGCATCTTCTCAAAACAGACCACTTTTCAAAAAAGTCGGATGCACTCACCAGCAATAATCAAAAGACGACAACAAGCCAGCTCAAAAGTGGGGTAGGATACAAGACAACTTGCAAAAGAAGCCAAAAGAAGTTATTGTATCGTGCAAGCCACCTCAAAAGAAGTGTATAATGGAAGCCAGCTGTTGGATTCCATTGGAAGCTTTCAAACTATTTTCATTATAAATAGAGAGTTGTTGTTTTTCATAGGCAGAGCGAATTTAGAGCACTTAAAGAATTTCTGAGTTTGTATTCTGCACATCTGCTACAACTTTCTGCAATCTTCAAATTGTAAGATTTTAAAGTTTTATAAAAGTTTCAATTCAAGTTTCTATCTTCTGTTTTACTTTAAAAGTTTTATTCTCGTTTTATGATCATGTTGTTATCATTTTGGTATCAGAGCCATGAGCTTAAATGAACTTAGAAACTCTTCATCCTAAGGTTATCAAGACTATCATAGATAAACTCTCAACCTTGTGTCTAGGTGGTTGGAATTATGTTGGTAAGCTGTGATTCCGTTGGTAAGCCTATGTTGGTGTTCCCGGTCTGCGTTCCCATACTACCACACTAAACCATAAGTGTTAAGATTAATCTGTCATAGTCAAGATGGCTTTAAGATTAGGAAATCTACTTTCGTTAGGATCTACCTCTAGATCTCAGAACATAGTTCAAAGTACAGAAACTCATATGCCTATAGATTACTCAAATTGGACTATTCCAGAAGAACAAATAGAAAACATATACAAAATAGGATTCACAGATTTCAAAACTGCCTTCTCTGTTAAAACTCATGAAGAAACCATATCCATTCAAGAAGATTCTCAAAGTATCGCTCTTTTAAACAACACAACAATTCAGAAATATATTCAAAAGAATTATCGATATTTACACTTTGG
>KQ988498.1:35255-46326 GCA_001598015.1 Dorcoceras hygrometricum
CAAACTAATATCTGTAATGGACCTATATACTTTAATTGTTCACCAAATTTCTCTGTAGATCTTACAGATCCAATGATTCTAGACTCTTTGATTCTAGATGTTCATATCTAGGGAGATGAATTTCATCCCTGTAAAAACTTTGCAATAATTTACAAAGTCTACTTCAGACTTCTGTCTTCTCAACTAAATCCCAAATATAACAGGCTACCTTCTTCGAAAGAAGAAACAGTTCTGTTACAAATAGATGCTGAAAGACCTACGGTCTTCACACCAAAAAGATTAAAATGGAATGAAATAACCATTCCACAACACTTCATAATTAATACTCCTCAAATACCAAGAAATATACAACGTAGAGATATTTCTCAAATAATTGAAGAAGAAGATGGCAAAATTACAATTAAATTTAATTCATCTAAACAATCTACTCCTACTCCAGTTTTACGCAGATCTCAATCCCGTCACTCATTTTCAACTTTTTCTAAATCCACTTCAAAATATGATTTTGTTACACCTATTCCAAAGCCTCGATCAGGCCCTTCATCAACTCAGAATTATTCTCCTCCAACATCTCCTTCAATCTCCAGTATGGTCATGATGATCACCTCTGGAAAGATTTCAACCCAGATTTCGAATATTTAAATGAAGAAATGCAAGATGTATTTCATAACGAGAAAAGAAAATGGTATAATAAACTAGATAAACATATCCAGGAAAATATTAATAAAGAATGGATTCAAAAAAAGAAAACATTAAAACCACATATCCATTTTTATACATTTTTAACAATATTTCTATCTGCCGAAGGATTTAATGATTTACAAAATAAATCTGTCATTCAAGTCAATACAACCCTTCATAAAAAATGGACTCTTAGTAACAATGAAACTGTTACTGCAATTCATCCACCCCTCCAATCATTACAGTTACATACTGCCAAAGGCGATGTTATTGTTGATCCTTTTAAAAGAGGACGCAATGATAAATAACCTGTCAATGTCGATGATATTAATAAAATTTTTCAACAAAATAATTACTCCAATCAAATCCTTAAAACTATAGCTAATCAAGTAGACCATATCTCAAATAATCTACCCCAAGCAAAACCATCAATCTTTCATGATACCACAGCAAAAACTTTTTTCCAAAAAAAACCTCTTCCTGTTACAAAGACAAACAAATAAGCTTCAACACTAATATTGATTTCCTTCTCAATAAAATATCTACAAAGTTATCAGAAATTGGGACATCAGGTAGCAAAATTAATTGTGTTGAAACCAATACTTTTCAGAATAATGATTCTGAGATCTCCAACACTTCTGAATCTAATTCAGACTCAGACGCGGAAGTCAATATCCTTGAAAATCCTTTTACGGATGAAGAAGATCAAATTAATAAAATATATAATAGACGACGAAGATTCAACAATAACTATAATAATACCACTCGTAATTATTATCGACGGCCTACGCCTGTTGATATTGGTTACGAAGAAAGAAATCAATTCACAAGCACAAAATATGATGGCCAATCCATTGTTGAATGGAATATAGATGGCAAATCCGAATATGAAATCCTCAATACTTTACAAGAAATGGGTATGGCTAGAGCAGCTTATAAAATCAAAGGTCAAGATGAAGAAACAGCTACACTCTTAATTATTCAAGGATTTACCGGCAAACTAAGAAATTGGTGGGATAAAGCCTTATCTGTTTGGATAATTATCGATAGGTTAAAGAAATCTGCTTGCTTTATTCCTTATTGAATGACCTATCGACATGATCAAATGCAGATCTTTATATTCGAGAAGTGGTCAGACTTCATGGTATACCAAAATCGATTGTATCTGATCGAGATCCGAGATTTACTTCACACTTTTGGAATAGCTTGCAACAAGCTCTGGGTACAAAATTGCATTTGAGCACTGCGTATCATCCTCAAACCGATGGGCAATCTGAAAGAACAATTCAGACTCTTGAGGATATGCTTAGAGAAATAGTACTGGACTTTTGTGTCGCATGGCAATATTCATTACCACTGGTGGAATTTTCGTACAACAACAGCTATCAAACCAGTATCGAAATGGCTCCGTTTGAAGTGTTGTATGGAAGGAAATGTCGTTCACCATTATATTGGGATGACATATCGGAGGTACCTGAATTGGGATCAGATTTGATTAGAGAAATGACTGAGAAAGTGAAGTTGATTCAACAGAAAATGAGAACGGCGCAGCATAGACAGGCCAGATATGCAAATACCAGACGTAGGCCTTTGTGTTTTGAAACAGGGGACAGAGTATTTTTGAAAATTTCTCCTTTCAGATGTACAATCAGATTTGGTAAACGAGGGAAATTGTCTCCGAGGTTTATTGGTCCTTATGAAATTCAGGAAAAAGATAGGCGATCTTGCTTATCAACTTGCATTACCTCCATCTCTTGCGGGTATACATGATGTCTTTCATGTATCAATGTTAAGGAAATATTTACCTGATGTATCGCATGTTATTACTGCTGATGAAGAAGAACTTGATGAAACTTTAAGCTATTTTGAACGACCAATTTAGATACTAGATTGAAAGAAAACAACTCCGAACAAGATTATTCCATTGGTGAAGATTCAATGGTCGACATGGAGTTGAAGAAGCTACATGGGAAGTTGAAGAAGACATGAAACAACGATTCCCTTATCTCTTCTAATGAGGTTAGTTCTTATTCAGATTCTGTTATTTCGTTATTCTTAGGTGCATATAGAGACTGCTGATGAGTTCGAGGACGAACTCATGTTTTAGAGGGGGAGAAATGTAATGCCCGAGATTATTATGTAGCGATTAAGTAAATTCGAAATTCCGGACGGCAGATCTTGATGAAGTATGGTTGAGGATTCTCGGATTTCTTCTGGAAATATTCTGCTTCGAATTGAAATTCTTCCGGGTGAAATCTGGTTGAGATTCGGAGTTGAAATGATGAATTTCGGGAGGAATCTGATGTCCTAACGGTTAGAAGTGAAACGTTGCCGTTTTGGTGAAGTCTGGTGCGTTGCGTAAGTTATCGCGACCATATGATGAAACATGGCCGTTTTGGAGGAAGCTGGTAGAGTCTTACCAGTCGTTGATAACACAGGTATAATACGTTGTCGTTTTACGGAGACCAGTAGTAGCACTATTGTGAGAAATCTGGTATAGTGGAATCCAGACGTCAACGCTAGTCAACAATATTATTGAGAGTGATCACTGGTTTTAGATGAGTGACGTCGTTTCTCTACGCAGTCGAAGCGTTCAAAAGAGAAGTCTGGTTTCAGCTTTTGTGCGGGCGCAAGAGTTAACAGGAAGCGACATGTGTTGGTCAACCTCTTGAAGTTGACTGCTGGTATGGGGCACAAATCAGTCGTTGAACTTGTGAAATCTGAACCAGTCGTGGGAGCAACGCGACGCTGTTTTGACTTATGAAACAGGAACCTCAAGACGACACCGTTTGAATTAGTTAGCGGGACTATTCGTTGAGCTATTTACGTGTGACCAGCTATTGGGTTCTTTCAGTAGAGATCTGGAATCAGCCGTTGGTATGTTGCGACGTCGTTTGGATTAGTTGTCACGGCGTCGTTTTGACATTAAAGAAATACAGCGACTGGTTGTTATGATTAGTTATTATGACGTTTGGTTGTGATTGTGATGTATGGTTATGTTGCGACTAGATCACTGCAACTGAGTGTAGCTACTGCTTCCAGTCGGGAGAATTTTTGGTATCAGTCGCAAGATTTACCATGTAACGTTGGATTATCGATAATAACAGCTGCTACATTATAAGCGCTAGTGGAAGAATCTGGTTAATGATATATATTGTTTCAAAGATCTGTTTTTGAAGCGGTGGGAGTATATCCTATTTTGGTAGGTAACTACTCAGCATGACACGTGGAATTTGAATTGAAGACATTGGAAATTTTGCAGAAAAGCAGAGACCCTCTCCTATAAATAAGAGTGAATTCGAACTCCTTGTAACTTTTGCTAAAAACATCGGAATTAGATTCTGTGAAGTTATTGGGAACGATTGCGATAAAGTTTGAAGTGATATCTGGAGAATTCGAACAGAAAGTAACGAAGGTGAAATTTTACATAGAGAGTCAGGGATCTGAATACTCGGGAATGATATTTCTTGAGTTATCCCGACAAAATCACATACTCTATGATTACTGTTCTTGATTTAGAACTTGAGTTATGTGTGTCGATCCATCACAGGTAGTGGATTCTTTTTTTTTTGCATGAGATTTCATGATACGAAGAGAAAATGAATTGATTCTAATGCCCAGGACTGAGATGACCTGATTTTTGAATCCTGAGTTGGGTTCGATAGATGGATATCCATGTCAAGATCGGATACAAATCTTGATGGCATTGATGTGAAATGGAATCAGTTCTGAGACGAAGAATTGAGATAGATTCATTGCATTTTAGAATTGATATATGTTGTTATGCATTTATTTATTCTATTGCATATACCTGTTGATTATACTGAGATTGTTTCTCACCGGAGTTTATCCGGCTGTTGTCTTGTTTTGTATGTGTGCATGACAACAGGTAGAAGAGAGCTGAATTGATTGGGCAAGGGTAGTGAGAGCTGGCTACCTAGAAAAAGGGCGACAAATAAGAAGTACTAGAGATCTACTGCTAATATAGTCTTCAAATAATTAGCGATTAGTATTGATGAAATCTGGTTTTGTGGATACTGGTCAGATTTTGTATTGATAAATATAAAGTACAGTAACTATTGTACTGTTTCGTTCTGTTTATTAATAAACAGATTTTGGAAATAAACGTGGTTATGCTTTGTTACAAATTACCAGCTTTTGCAGACCAAAATTTAAAACAAAAAACAAATTACCCGATTTCACTAATTAAACTAGTTGGTTTAACTAAGCGCCCATGAGATGATTAGAAGAATAATTGTGAGCATAGAGCCTCACACCCTGGCCGGAGCCCCGCCCGTAGGTCCAGCCGATCCCTCTCACACCAACCACGGCCCAAGCCATGGCCGCACCAGGGTGGACGAGCCGCATGAACACACCTCACGGGCGATGCACCATCGACGCAACATGCGCCGTTCCTTGATTCAGCCGTGGGTTCAATCGTTTTTCCTCAATTATGGACCACTAAAGGACCTCCCTAGGACCACCATGAACCATCTCCAAGTCCCTAAAACAGCCCTTAGCCGAAGCAATACAAGAATTAATCGAAAACATGTTAGAAAAATATGAATCATGCATGGTTCTAAAACTTTATACACAGATCAATGCAATTCACATACAATTCATGCATTTGAACATTACAAACAGTTTAATATGGCATAAATGGTGAAAAAAGGAATAGATATTACATGTCTAGATTGGAGAAAGGGAAGATCTGCGAGCTACCGACGTGTATGATGCGAGATCGGGACAAGACCACCTTTGATTCACCAAAACTCTTGAAGAAAATCGATGGATGCACTAAGGGGAGGGGGACGGCTATGGAGGAATATATTGGAGGCTAGGGTTGCACAATAATTAGGTTTGAAATAATGGGTGGTGACAAAATGACCCCTCATGTTTAATTAAGAAAATTAAATGGAGTTTTACAATCCTAACCCTCCACTAAATTGAAATGTTAATTATAACTTTAAAAAATGGCTTTAAAATCTCTAATTTTAGTAATAAAAGGCCTCCTCAATTTTCTAAAATACTATAAAGTCCATTAAAACAGTCCGTATTGGCGAAAAACGGGTTCCCCTAACAATAATCATAAAAACCCCAGTTTTCGGAAAATGTTGCTTAAAAATAATAAATTTATCCTTAAAAATCTAAGGCTTAAAAATCTAAATGAGATAATTTCCATCTCGGTCGTCCCTAGTCTCTTCAACGTGTACGGAACTCAAACAGGCTAAAAGCATGACAATTATATCATGCAACATAAAAATCATAAATAAATCACATAAAATAGCTATAATTTTCTAAAATGATTTTCCCCCTTGTCATGCTGTTAAGATAAAATTTATTAGTTTTGGTGATAACAAAATAAGACCAAGAAATGACCTTAAGCCTTCGCAAAAGATTTCAGAAGTCATGACGTCATCCCAGCGTTTTGAAGTTTTCAGAAGTCATGACGTCATCCCAGCGTTTTGAAGCTTTCAGAAGTCGTGACGTCATCTCAGTGTATTGAAGAGTTCAGAAGTCGTGACGTCATATAAGTGGATTAAAGATTTCTAAGTCTCGAAAGATTCTGAGCTAAGCATTGACTTCGGAGTTGACCATTCGAGAACAGTTATTCAGACTTGTAGCTACAGTGGAATATATGTTGTTAGAGCCAAGTGTATTCAGACTTGAGTAACAGATTGTAGTTCAGTTTCGAGTATTTCTGTTGTGAACAGTATCTATTCAGTTACCTCATATCTCTGTTGGGAATAGCGGTGGCGGATCCGGATCCCTCTTCCCGGGGCACAGTGGAAAACAAAAATTGCCCGGAAAGTGTTCAATACATTCAATAAAATCTACAAACATTCATAGGGTGTTCGTAGATAATTATCTTGCTGGCGTCTAGGCGCCTGGCTCCGACCAGTTTCACGAGGAAACCGGCACTTCAAACTGTAGGCGGCGGTAGATTCTCCAATGAGGTCCACGACCGGATTCAATCTTCCTCCAATCAGCCTGCACTAGAAAGTTGATGGTGTAACGACCCTCATTTTCTTGACGGAATAATTATAAGTTTTGGGTCTCAATTGAATAAAATCAAGAGTTATAAACGTTGGAGAATGGATCGTTACTAACTATCTGGGTTGAAACGAGAATAATAAAATTCTTCGCATTCGAAGATAAGAAATCTAGAATAACTTAGGCAATGGTGCGGAAATGGAGAGAACAACTATATCATATGTCAATAATGCATCTCGTAGTGTGATAACGTCTGGTTAAAAACATAACAACTCTGAAATTTTGTTTTGATACAACTTACATCAGAATATTCAGTACAATACAAAAGTGTTCTCAAAAAGAAGCTATGAACTTTGAACCAGAAGGAAATAAAGAACTCTGTTGTCCACGATAAACACATTCCTTCCATCCTGTTCATTTCCCTCCATCTCCCTGCTGGGAATTACCTGCACTCAATAAAAATTACGCTTATGAACAAACAAGCGTAAACATAAGTATGAAATCTAAGTTAAGTACGAAAGCATAAAACATGAATCAATCCTGGAAACATTTTCTTTAAACATTCTTTAGAGCTGCGATTAAAATCCCACTTGCGCTCTTCATTCATTTTCTGGAAAATTATGACAATACTTTAAACATTTGGTCCATTTCGTTTGATCAAACTCCTGATATTAGTCTTAGCACTATGGCTCATGGTTGAAGGGGTATACAGATCCGTCGACCTGTAATCCTAATCGTTCCTAGTTAAAAGGGCACACGGTTCGTCATCCGCGCGCTCACCTTTTCATTAGGGACCCTTTTCATTGTCATAACTTAAAACATTTCATAAAACATTGTTCTGCTCTTTCTTTCTCTCGTGCAAACTGTTTTCTTTCTTTTGTTCAAGTTACTGGTTTTTGTTTATCAAATGATATTCTGGAACTGTAAAGAATTCCCTTATAAAGCTTGTGAAGATGAAAACTGAATAACTTAGCTAATTGAATCTGTCAGATAAGTCGAAAGATTCATTTGAACTGATTCAGAATTGAAAAGAGAATCAAATTCTGAAAATTCGTTATCTACTGATGAAAACGAAGAATGAACAGTAACCAGCTGAAGTGAATAGTACAAGTCGCAAGACTAAATACCAGTCGCAACGATTAGGAATCAGTCGCAAGACTAGAATCCAGTCGCGAGATCTTTTAAACAAATGTAAAGTGAAACGATGTCGTTCGCATAAACCAGTCGCTACAACCAGTCGCTACTGCTGAATTTTGAGAGGTGACGCAACTGCTGAAATTTGACAGTAAAACGCATCTGCTGATTTTATAAAGCATCTGCTGGATTTGCAAAAGCAAAGCATCTGCTGAATTTGCGAAAGCAAAGCATCTGCTGAATTTGCGAAAGCAAAGCATCTGCTGAATTTGAGAAAGCAAAGCATCTGCTGAATTTTAACAAAGAAATGAAAGTGCTGATTTCATACTTAGAATATTTTCGACAAGGCAATATCAGCAGTGTTATAAAAACCAGCTCTTGTTCTTAATATACAGATAACCATGAACTACGAAGGTTACCTTCCTCTAAAGACTTCGACATATCTTATGAAACTTCTGGAAAAGATAGAATAAGCTACTTGTAAGCTACTTCGACAAATGAATTACTGAAAAACCAGGAATTCATTAGAGAAACAGAGTTTACTTGCTTGATATCTTTAACACGAGAACAGCAGAAAATCCAGTATACTTCTTGCGCACCGCCTGTTTCCTTTAAAACACTTTGAAAGTATTTTGTTCGGCTTCTTGAGAGCTAGCACCGCTTAATATGATTTTATTTGAAAGTAATGATGCATGAAGAAGCTTAAGATTCTATTTATATGATTTACAATGACTAAGGAAACAAACACGTTATATCAATATGCCAAACTCTATAAAAAGCGTACCCTGTTTTAAAATAAAAGATGTGCATGGAAACCGAGAATTTTAGTTAAATAAAGGATCCACTTGGTTTGCAGAAGTCACTAAATATCTACTGTACTTGCATTCTAACATTTGAATATTAATCCACAACAAAATAAAGATTGATCATGGCATAGACAGAAATATTCAAGAATTAAATTGTAATAGCAATGTAATCCCTCAATCTCATATCTTTCTAATTGTGGACTTCTAAATGATCTGGTCGTTACAATCTACCCCCCTTAAAAGAATTTCGTCCCCGAAATTCACTTACTTGAAGAAATCTGGATAACATCCTTGCATATCAGATTCTACTTCCCGCGTTGCTTCCCTTTCTGAGTGATTCTTCCATTGAATCTTGATCATTGGAATAGTTCTGTTTCTTAACTTACGATTTTACTTTGCTAAAATCTTTTCTGGAGTTTCTTCGTAAGTCAAGTCTGGTTCCAATTGCACTGGTTCATGCCTGAGAACATGCGATGGATTCGCAATGTATCTTCTAAGTGCTGATACATGGAACACGTTGTGGACAGAGGACATTTGTGGAGGTAGTGCTAAATGATATGCTAACGTTCCAATTCGTTCTAAGATTTGAAATGGTCCAATATATCTGGGACTTAACTTCCCTTTCTTTCCAAATCTCAAAACACCTCTCATTGGTGAGATTTTGAGAAACACGTGATCTCCCACCGCAAAGCTCACATCTCTGCGATGAATGTCTGCATAACTTTTCTGCCTACTTTGAGCAGTCTTCATTCTTTCACGTATCCTCTTAATTGCTTCTGAAGTTTGCTCTAAAATATCAGGTCCTATTTCATTTCTTTCACCCGCATCATCCCAAAGGATTGGTGATCGACATTTCCTGCCATACAAAGCTTCGTATGGTGCCATGTCTATCGATGCTTGATAACTGTTGTTGTAGGTGAATTCAATCAATGGTAACTTAGATTCCCAGCTTTCTGAAAAATCCAGAACACTAGCCCTCAACAAATCTTCCAGTATTTGAATTACTCTTTCTGATTGCCCATCGGTTTTAGGATGGAACGCTGTACTGAAAGTTAAATTCGTTCCTAAGGCTTGGTGTAAACTTTTCCAGAATCTCGAAGTGAATCTGGGATCTCTATCTGATACAATAGAACTTGGAATCCCGTGAAGTCTGACAATTTCCTTGATATATAGCTCTGCATACTTATTCAAACCATCAGTTGTTTTTACAGGAAGGAAGAGCAGACTTAGTTAATATGTCAACTATTACCCAAATTGTGTTACAACCTGAAACTGTTCTGGGTAATCCTACCACGAAATCCATTGCTATGTTATCCCATTTCCAAACAGGTATAGGAAGTGGCTTTAACATTCCTGCTGGTCTCTGGTGTTCTTCTTTAACTTGTTGACAGGTTAAACATTCCGCAACAAATCTACAAATGTCGCGTTTCATTCCTGGACACCAAAACAGAGCTTGCAAATCCTTGAACATTTTCGTTCCTCCTGGATGTATGGAATACGGTGAATTATGGGCTTCATTCATAATCTCATTGTGACAACCATCTGTACACGGTACCCACAATCTACTTTGGTATTTAACAATTCCTTCTTCCACTGCATACAAATTTGATCCTCTGTTTTCATCCTGATGCTTCCATTTTTGGAGTTGATCATCCTTAGTTTGCCCTTCTTTGATCCTATCTTTAAGCGTTGATTGGATCGTGAGAACTGATAACTTAGCAGCACTTTCCTTACGAATTATCTCGAGTCAAATCGATTGATCTCTAATGCCAGGGGAATCTGAACTGAGATTTGCGCTAACCCCACGCTTCTTCTACTTAACGCATCTGCTACTACGTTAGCTTTTCCCGGATGATAGCTAATTACGCAATCGTAATCTTTAACCAATTCAAGCCATCTTCTCTGTATCATGTTTAATTCCTTCTGAGTAAAGAAATACTTAAGGATTTTATGGTCTGTAAAAATTTCGCACTTCTCGCCGTAAAGATAGTGTCTCCAAATCTTTAAAGCGAAAACTACTGCTGCTGATTCCAGGTCATGCGTAGGATAATTCTTCTCGTGTATCTTCATTGCCTAGAAGCGTAAGCAATTACTTTTCTTTCTTGCATTAAGACAGCTCCCAACCCTGTCTTCGATGCATCAGTGTAAATCACAAAATTCCCTTTCTCTGTTGGTAAAGCTAGAACAGGGGCTTCAACTAATGCATATTTCAACTTCTCAAAACTGGATTGGCATTTGGGAGTCCAATCATACTTCACATTCTTTTTAGTTAAGGCCGTTAATGGAACAGCAATCTTCGAAAATCCTTCTATGAATCTTCTATAATATCCTGCAAGTCCTAGGAAACTTCGAATTTCCGTGACATTCTTAGGTACAGGCCAGCTTCGAACAGATTCTACCTTTGAAGGATCTACTTCTATTCCATTCTTTGAAATAATGTGACCCAAGAATACTAA
>KQ988499.1:6121-29859 GCA_001598015.1 Dorcoceras hygrometricum
TTTTTGAAAATTTAAAATACCAAGGAGTTCATTCAACCCCCCCCCCTTCTGAACTCATAGGCCTGTTTTTGTGCCATATTGATCCTATCAGTGACAATGGTTACACAGTTAACTTTCAAAAGCACACATGCACAATTTAGAATCCAGATGGTTTGACAGTGTTGGTAGGAAACAGATCGGGGAATACCTATATTGTCAACTGGTCAGAGCAGCTGGGATATGAACATATTTTCCTAGCAGCTGACTCTTCTAAGAGCTGGCTGTGGCACAAGAGAATGAACCATCTAAATTTCAAAACACTTGCCAAATTGAGTAAGCTTGAATTGGTTTCTGGTATGCCCAAAATAAATTTTCTAAAGACAAGATTTGTTCTGCATGTCAGTTGGGAAAACATATTTCTTCTATTTTTAAAAATAAAAGCGGCATTCGTTCTGCCCGAAGCTTGGAGCTTTTACATATGGATCTTTTTGGTCATATACTCGTATCCAGCTTAGGGGGAACAAAATATACCCTGGTTGTCGTTGATGATTTTACAAAATTTACATGGGTGTTGTTTTTAAAATCAAAGTATCAAACCGCTGACTAGATGATAAAGCTTTTAAAACGTTGCAAAATGACAAATCTTGCACTGTCAACCGGATAAGGAGTGATCAAGGTACTGAGTTTTTAAATAAAATATCCTCTTATCTGAAAGACGTTGGAATTAAGCATGAGCTTTCAGCAGCTATAACTCCTCAGCAGAACGGGTTAGCTAAGAGGAGAAACCGTACTTTAAAAGAAGCTGCTCGAGCTATGATTGCTGATTCTGGCATTTCTCAAAAATTTCTGGGCTGAAGCAGTTAACACAGCTTGCTACACTCAAAGCAGATCTATGATTAACAAGATTCATGGTGTAACCCCATATGAGATCTTGAGTGGCAAGAAATCTGACATATCTAATTTCAGGGTGTTCGAATGCAGATGTTTCATTCACAATAATGGCAAAAAGCATCTAATAGCCTTTGATGTCAAATCTGATGCAGGTTTGTTTCTTGGATACTCAGCAGTGAGCAAAGCATACAGAGTGTTTAACAACCGGAGCTTGACGGTTGAAGAATCAGCTCACGTGGTATTCGATGAAACCAGCTTTCGTTCCAAATCAGCTGCAAGCTTAAATGATTTGTGCACATGTCTGGAATCAACCAGCTTAGATTAATCAAGTGATGACGTGCCACAGATTCGATATTCAACTGAGATACAACCAGCTCTGGACACACCACATGATAATGCGCAAGCAGATCTGATTGGTAACATTGAGGTCATTGATTTGACTAATGTTGACCAAATGCAGGAATAGATCTCAACTAGTGTGCCAGCTGCGGGTGATGGAACAACAAATGCACAAGAAGATGCACAAGAAGATTCTACAACCCATCAATCGGTATCTGATTCAAATCTGGAACAACGTTCAAATCAATTGGATCAAGACCAGCTTCAGATACTCAAGCTATCAACGTAAATCATCAATTGGTATCAGATGAAGCCATTCAACCAGACATCCAAGCAGAACAAGGAGCAAATCCAATCGGATCTGACCTTCAGTGGAATAGAAATCATCCACCCGAGCAGATCATAGGTAATGTACACTCTCCTGTTTGCACACGAGGCTAGCTTAAGCATGAGTACTTCAATTCAGCATTCATTTCGTATATAGAACCAAATATGATAGAAGAAGCCTTAACAGACCCAAGATGGATAGATTCTATGCATGATTAGCCAATTTAAGAGAAATATGACAGCTAGTTCCTCGACCCTCTAATCATTCAGTGATAGGAACTAAATGGGTCTTTAGGAACAGGCTGAATGAGGATGGAATTGTTATAAGAAACAAGGCTATATTAGTGGCTCAAGGTTTTAGACAACTAGAAGGAATAGATTTTGATGAAACCTTCATTCCAGTAGCTAGATTAGAAGCCATACACATGTTTCTTGCATATGCTGCATACAAAGACTTAAAAGTCTTTCAAATGGATGTAAAGAGTGTCTTTATTAATGGCATCTTGACTGAGGAAGTGTATGTTGCACAACCTCCTGGCTTCGTGAATCATACATATCCTGATCACGTATATAAACTGGATAAAGCTCTATACGAGTTGAAGCAAGCACCCAGATCTTGGTATGACACACTATCAAAATTTCTTATCGAGCATGATTCTGTGATAGGCACAGTCGATAAGACATTATTTAAATTTGTCAAGAATGATCATTTCCTGTTGGTACAGATATATGTTGATGATATTATGGAAGTAGCTGATATCTTCACAAAGCCTCTACCAGACGCTAAGTTTTCGCATTTTCAAAATATTCTTGGTCTCTTAGAACTGTCCTAATCTATAATTGTGCGGAAATTTTGCAGGTTGAACAGCTTTTGTTTACTTCAGATTTGAGTCTTCTGTTCAGGGGGAACGATGGAGAATCTCAGATTTGGTAAACATCAGCGTTGGGAGAACCTCAGATTTAGGGGGAATAACAGATCTGAGTTAATAAGTGCTGAGTCAGCTGAATGCGTGAGATCTGGATCTATTCAGATTTCGCGTATTACAGTTGATACTTATATGTGATCAGATCTGACAATACCCCAACTGATACATTAAACGATAAACGGCTGTGACGTGGTGTTTAACATGGCGCTTTTTTTTACTTTTTAACCCTCGTGGTTAAAATTCAAAATGATTTCAAAATCTGATCTCGCCATTGGAAGATTGGCACGTGTGTTGTCATCATGCGAAACGTCACATCCGCACTATTAACATGTGTCGTTTCATATTTCTCTTTCTTATATACGTCTTTTGATTTTCACTAACTCTTACCTTGCGAAAAATATTCTCGTGCGTTCAGTGTTTTCTTTGCAGATAATCTATCTATCCGGTGTATTTTATTGTTCGATCAACCAACAATAATGGCCGATTCATTGATTTCCAACGCTCTTCAAGTTAACTTCGACTCAGTTCTGAGCTTTCCTGATGAGGGCATGGTCGCAATTTTCAAAGCCCTAGAATCTAATGGTCTTCGTGGGTTTCTGGGATGCCCATCTGTTCTCTATGAGAAAGACTTGGAAAGTTTCTTTAGCAATGCTACTGTGCACGGGGATCCAGTAATAAGTTGTGTTCAAAGCAAGTATGTTGGGATTTCCGAAGAACTGTTTGCTGGTGCGTTTGGACTACCTACCGAAGAGTTGACAGTATGAATGTAGTGCCAAAAGATCTAGTTTATGATGCCCGGAGTTTATTTTCAGCGTCTGGAGATCCGGTTAAAACTTCCTGCAAGAATAAAAAACTGAAGATTGAATTTCGTTTGATGAATGATATCTTGGCAAAATATGTTACTGTCAAGGCTAGATCGTTTGACGCCGTCACTCACGAGCGATTTCTGTTGATGACAGCCATTCACTTTGGCCTCAAGATCAACTGGAGCAAGATTCTGTTCGACATTCTTAAGGAGATGGTTACAAAGTCTTTTAAGCAAGCCAAGGGCTTTGCTGCTCAAATCTGTGTTTTGTCGAAGGGTGCTCCAGATTTGAATCTGGGAGAGGCGAAGACCTTTCCCCCTCTGAAGATTCTTACAGTAAAGACTGTTGGCACGTATGTTTCCAAAAACAAAAATATTGCTCCTGAAGACGAGACTGATGAGCCGACAGTGGAGAAAATTCTTAAGAAGGCTGCAGCTAAGAGGAGACCAGCTCCTGCTGTTGCTGAGCCTGCGGCGAAGAATAAAAGGACAACTGTGGGCAGAGCCGCTCCTACAGAGAAGAATTTAGCTCTTGTACCCGTGGTGCAAGATGTTGTACAGGCTGCGAGCCCTAGTGCTCGAGAACTCCGGGCATCGAAAAGAAAGTTGAAGTTGCAAGAATCAGATGTTGAGGAGATTGTTGCAAAGGTTATTGCGGAGATAGCTGAGATAGAGATGGAGGATGGAAACCGTTGAACCAGTGGTGATGGAGCCTACTGAAATGGAGACAGATGAGACGGAGAGCAGGATAGATGTTTCATCTATCACTAATTATGATGAAGTCAAAAGTTTCAAGGTGTTATCCAATGAAGAAGGACCTCTGGTTGAGACGGAGAAGGAGAAGGAGAAGGAGAAGGAGAAGAAGGAGAAGGAAACAGAGAAGGAGACTGCTGATAAAAGGAAGAGAGTTGAGAAGATTATTGACTCTGAGGACACAAAGCCCCTGAGCAAGGTTCTGGAGCTTACCGAGATAACCTTGTCTGATGAGGAGTCTATGTCAATTGATGGCATTTTGAAGAAGATCCTTGAGGAGATGATGTTGCCATCTGTTATGGCTGAGGAGCCAACGAAGATCAGATTTGGTCATGGAATCACGTTTGAGGAAGTCAATTGGCACAAGGCCAACCTTCCAAAGATTTCTATTGACGCCAAGGGGAAGGAGCCCCTTGTAGAGGAGGTGGTTAAAGGGCATCCGGCCCGAGAAATGTTTACGTTTATTAGTGCAGATATTGATTTTCTTGTACAGCTTAGGGAAGCAGTTATAGAAGAGATTACTTCATTATTTCATTCTTTCAGTCTGCATAGCTTGAAAGCGTTGACATCTGTTTCAGATCTGGCAGCTAAATAGAAACAGATGTTGGCCTGGGCTGAGACAGATTCATTATAGACAGCCGTTCAGAGGCGAGTGTATATAATTGAAAAGTACAGGGAGATGTTACTCCGCAAATTTTCGGAAGCGAGACACAAAAATTTTGAATCCGGCACGCCCGCTACAGCTATTGATCTTCAAGTCTTGGATATGCATTCAGAAGCTCATCGCCTTGCGTTGACAAACTTGGTGGAGCAAATGAGGCAACATCAGCTGAAGTGGACACGGCCTTATTCTTCCAATCTGCTCGAAAGGACTGAAGTACAGAGTGTGCAGTTTTTCATGATTTTATTCTAGCTTCAAGTCTACTTGTTGGGTAAGGCCGCTGATTTTGATTGACGGATCTTGGACAGTTATACAGGGTACAGATCGGTGGAGAAGTGGATGCAGGTTATATCTTTTCCGCAAGAGGGAGCAGCTGCCGCAGATTCCAGCTTTGGATGCATTTGTGCCCATGTGTTTTTTCATTGAGCCAGTCCAAGATCTGGACTCTCGACAACCTTACTCTGGGATTGTTCGAAGGCGCTGGGCTGAAGTTTGTGTAGATATTGTACAGTTTTATCTTTTTGGGCATCTGCAGCCAGTAGGTACTATAATTTGTGTAGAGATATAGTTGCTATAGGACCGGTTGTAGATATAGAAGCAGAGCCGACGGGATTTCTTGGTGTTTTTTCGGCGAGGTTTAGATGCAAATCTGATTTCTTCCAGTCCTAGTTCTTCCAATGACTCTTCTATGAAATTTTCTGATGATATTCTTCAGATTGACCCTCCTTTCACAGAGCCTACAGAAGCCATTCCTTAGATTTCTATACCAGTTGTTGCTGTTCCTACCGTAGATTTCACAGAGTCGTTCTCACAACTTAGAGCTTCTATTGATAAGATTACATTAGAGCATGTGCGAACACAGGATGATGTCGCCGATCTCAAGGCTTCTCTCTGTTCGAAGATCACAAACCTTGAAGCGGCGTTTGCACACTCTTCTACTAATCAAGGACACATCCTTAGAAATCTGATTCACGATGTTCAACAGGAACTAAAGACTCAGCAGGCTGCTCTCTCTCAAGATCTGAATGTATTCTGACAGGAAACACAGACAGGCATCGCTACTCTCAGTGCTCAATTATCTGAAATCATTGCCTACATTAATAGGCGTGATGACAAAAAGGGGGAAATGGAGAGTAGTCGAGGTCCGCAACCTCCTGAAGATAGAAGCAAACTTGGAGGTGGAGGAAGGTAGAGGTAGCAGCAGTGAACCTTCAAAGAAAAGAGGTGGTGGATTGCATAGAGGAGGAGGAATAAGTTCTAGAGGATTTAGTCGTTGGTTTGGATGAACAGAGTTGAACAGATTTTCGTTTTTCAGTTCTTTGTACAAATCTCTTTTATTAGCCAGTTTTGAATATATATATTTAGCAGACTTGGAGCAATTATGTTGAGATAAATTTATAAGTTTTGGTGATAACAAAAACAAGGCTAAGAACTGAACGTAAGATTAAGATCTGAATGATAAGTATTCACAGAAGAAGGAAGTATTTCAGATCTGGACGGTTAGTATTCGGGAAGATATTTTATCATATCAGAACTGAGAAAACCAGATAAGAGAAACCCAGATTTGATTATCAGTATTAGAGTATTTCGGATTTGAGTATTCGGGTTATTTGAGTAATTAGGTCAAGTATTCCAGTTATCGGGTTAAGAACTTCAGATAAGAGGGTATCAGATTTGATTCAGAGGCTACGGTAACAGATTCAGTTATATTGGTTCAGAAGGTATATTTCATATCCAAGCTTATAAGATGAGAACCGACTTAGTTTTGAGAAAAATATTTTCAGAGTATTTTCAGTTACTATTTCTCAGATTACGGGAATGAAATTCAGATCAGAACAGTTATTCCAAGGACTCAGATCTGGTAGATTTAAGATTCCACAAAAAGGGGGAATATTGTCGTGAAGGATATATGATTTCAGATCTGACAGAGAGTATTGATTGAAAGAGAATTTTCGAAAAGGGAAAGAGAGCAGATTTCGGTGTTGTAACAGTTGCAAGCTTCGAATTTCTTCAGATGTTATCAGGTGATTATTTGAGAGAAATCAACGGTCACGATTTAAGCAGATAAAACCTGTTAGACAATTTGAATTGAAGAGACAAGATCAGATCTACTTTGAGTATAGTTGCACAGTGCGCAGAGTTGGTACAACCGATGTTTGCCTTCTTTTGTATATAAGTCAACTCAGCTCTGAAAAGCGCAGACAACCTTTTGCATAGCATTAATGGATCATTTAATGCGGTGATACGATGAAGATATACAAATATGGTTTGTGTCTACTGTAAATTAATGACCGTTGAAGATGGGAGAGTATAAATAGCTGAAGAATTCAAATGAAGAAGCTCTCGGCCATTAACAAGTTCTCTCGCTTACTCTCGGTGATTGCAAAAATCTCTCTGGGATATTCAAGCGCTCATTCTAAATTCTCTAAGTCCCAGTGTTCAATCTCGAAGAACATTTTTGGTTCTAGTTTTGATTAGATAAATCTTCGAGATATCTTCTGGTTTACCTTTGTAAACAGGTTTCATTGTATAGAAATCAGAAGATCTACAGTACTCATAATAGTTTTTTCATTGTATATTCATATTTGAGTCTGTACCGAACGTGCTTCTTGAAGCAGTTCGAATATTACGATTGATTGTAACCCATCAGTGTTATCTACGTGTAGTAGAAGTTGCTAGGAGTTCACTTCGAGTGAGGGTCGGTGATTGGGTGTAGACAGAGGCTGTTTTCACCAAATCTTCTAGTGAAACCTTCCTGAAAATGAAGAAGGGGAGACGTAGGATTTTAAGATCCGAACTTCCAGAAACAAATTCTGAACCTTGCACTTTTACTTATTGCATTGTCTTTATTTTACACAGCTGTTCACTGTTCAATCGAATTCTTTCCAAAAAATTTTTGTTAATCGATAAAACAGCTTTAAACTGAGAGCCTCAGATCTGGTCACTCAGATCTGAGTTAAACGAAGGCTTGTAAAACTGTATTAAGGTTTTCGAAAAATAAAAAATCGATAGGAGTTCATTCAACCCCCCCCCCCCCTCTGAACTCCTAAACCTACTTTAACTATATTTTCGATTCCATTGATCCTATCAAATTATTTTTGTCTCTTTTAAGTCACAGGCTGCTAAGTTTTGTCATCACCAAAAAGGAAGAAATTGTTAAGATAAAATTTATAAGTTTTGGTGATAACATAAACAAGATAAATAACTGAACATTAAGCTATCATATTTGAAGTAATCGAGTTCTATCGAATTAGGATCGGGCACTCAGATTCGTTCAGATTTGGACTAGGCATATTCAGATCAGATCAAAGTGTTTCAGAAGAGATCAGATCAGAGGAGATCAGTTTAGTTTATAGGGTTCAGAACAGATCAGATCAGAGGATATCAGATCAGAGGTTTTCAAAACATATCATATCGTGAAGTTAATTCGAATCAGATTTCAGTTCCGAACCGAACAGATTTCAGATTTGGGTTTCAAAGCTTATCATATATTTATTCCAAATGATTCAACGATCGAGATTTAATCAGATAAAGTCTGTTAGATAAAGTGGATGAAAGAGACTCAAGTTCAAAGCTATTTGGAGTATACTTTGCAGGATGCAGAGTTGGTCTATACGATGCTTACCTACTTTGAGCATTAAAGTCAACAAAGCTCTGACAACTGCAGACAAGCCTTTTCATAGCATTAATGGAGCATTTAATGCATTGATACGATGAAGATATGCAAACAAGGTTTGTGTCTACTGGCTCAATTAATGACCGTTGAAGATGGAAGAGTCTCTCTGCAAATTTACGAACTCAGTCGATTTTCACTCTGGCATATTCTCTCAATGATTCAAAAATATTTTAGCTGTCACCATCTCGAAGAACAGTTCTTCAGTTCTTATCAGAAATACCTTCGATATTTCTTCCGATATACATTTGTAAACAAGTTTCATTGTAAAAGAAACCAAAAGATTTATAGTACTCTGTTTGTATCGTATTCCTTGTAAATCAGTTAAGAGTCTGTTACGAACTTGCTTCTTGAAGCAGTTCGAAAAATCGCTTGGTTATATTCAGCAGTGTAATCTGCGTGATAGAAGTTGCTAGGAATTCACTTGTAGCGAGGCTTGAGTGATCGGGTGTTTACAAAAGCTGTACTCATCAAATATTCTAGTGGAACCTTCCTGAAAAGGAAGAAGGGGAGACGTAGGATTTCAGATCCGAATTCTAGAAACAAATTCTCGACTCTATCTTTTATTTACTTGCATCGCATTTTATTATTAATTGTTAACTGTTTAATCGGTTTCTTTCCGCATATTATTTGTTAACTAAGAAAACAGATTTGGACTGAGTGCCTCAGATCTGGTCACTAAGATCTGAGTTAAGCGAAGGCTTGTAAAACAGTTTTAAAGGTTTTGAAAATTTAAAAATATAAGGAGTTCATTCAACCCCCCCCCCCTTTGTGAACTCCTGGGCTTATTTTAACTCTATTTTCAATTCCATTGATCCTATCAAGTTCTACCTTATCTTGATAAACCAAATCCAGTTGAGGAACACTACCTGCTGGTCATTCAAGACATAAGGGACAAAGCGGAGTGCCAACTCCAAGTCTATGATCAGTGGCATAGGTTCCACAATGATTATCGGTTGAGCAAGATCTTGTCTCTAAAGACTGTGGAAGAATTTGTGAAAGCAAAAAACAAGTTGTTTTTATGGGCGAAACGAACAAGGTCAGTGAGATGCTCCAACAAAAGGATCTCGTATGGTACAAGTTGGTGGAGCTGTATATGCGTGAAGTAGTTGCTGAGCATTGGAAAGAATTTCACAAGGAAAAACCATCAGCTAACCAGGATCTTATGGAAATTCGTCTGCTGGAGGCTGAACTGGCACAAACCAGTAAGAGCATCAACTTGTTTCAAGCTAGAGCCGATCTGCCCGTCACTTATAATGAGCGATATGCAGACCGAGTTGCTTCTTCAGATATCACTCTGTGAGATCTGAATCGCTAATTATTCATTTGGAAAATAAATCGAGTTTTGTATAGACTTGAAGAAGAGCTAGTTGATTTGTGCGTGAAATAGCTCTGATCAGGTTCGTAGAAAGGTCAAATCTGGTTGGTTGAGTGCTCAATAATCGTGTTGTGAGTTATTCTGGGAGCGCGAAGTTGATTATTTGGAGTAATAGTGGAGCGAAGTTGTTCTGGGAGAAACCAGATTTGAGGGTGAGATCTGGTAGTACTGGTTAAACCGATGCGGTTCGTGAGTATCGGCCGAGGCAGGACCTGAATGAGTGGGAGCTAGTCGTTCGGATATGGGTCGCGATGCGACTCCGTTTAGCGATACACATTTATGAACTAGCTGGATTGTTGTACGATGTCGTTTAGAGGAACCAGCTGAGATCTGAGATCTAGATGTGTGAGAGTTGGTTGGTTGCGGGAGCTGGATTGTAGTGCGACGCCGTTTTAAGAAACCAAATCTGATGCAAGCTGGTCTCTTTGAGCGTACTCATGTGCGACGTCGTTTAGTAGTAGCGCGCTGGTATGGCGTATAGTCCAGATCTGGAGTAGTACTCAGATCTGAGTTGGTACCAGCTGTGAGCCCTGTGTTGTCGGTGGCTACTGTTCATCAGATTTGGAGAGATTTAAGTTGTATATATAGAGGACTTTGACTGTGTTTACGTCAATAGTTGCCAACACTTAGAAATATATCTTCTCCCGATACGTAGCATATTTCTTCCGATTGTCGGTGGTAGAAAACTCCATTTGGAGCAAGCTGGGTAGTGTTGAGTTCCTCTTGACAAGATCGTTCTTTCTATACCTCTTTTGAGAGCTTTGAGAAACTGGAAGAAGAACGCGAAGAAGCTACAGTTCGTCATTGTTCGTTTATTGGCAGATTGGTTCTTCTGTTCAGGTAGTGCTTTGAGTAAGTACTAGATTCTACCTTGTGTTTTGTTTAGAGATAGTTATCATGTTAGCAAGGTAGGACAGAGCTGGGTTGAGCTGGTGGCTCCCAGTTTGTGTTTCTATGCATAATGACCCTGAGTTGGTTGTTGTTGTTTGGACAAGTAGGTGGCAGATTTGAGTTACTCAGGGCTTTTGTTGTGGTAATTACAGCTCAGAAACTGAAGGTACGAATTGAGCTTATATTACAGTTTTGGGATGAGCATGGATATTTATGTGTGCTTGCTGGTATGTTGTGCAGTGTATGCTATCGTGCTGTTGTTGTTTTTCTTGGCTCTGTGCTGGTTGTTGCACGCTGTTGTAATTGCATACACGAATTTTCCCATGTTGAGCTCATATCTGTTAGCCGTTGTTGTTGTTGTGCTAAACCGTGTGTACCAGGTGCTGTTATTAAGGACGAGCGGCAATACCATGCTCCTCATCTCCCTGCTGGGTTATCTGTTAGCCGCTATGAGACGAGTGGATAGCTACCATGCTCTCATGAGCCAAGCTACCATGCTCTCATGAGCTTTGGCAACAGCTGGTTGAGTGATCTGAGTTATGCTCTGGTACCGTGTGTTGAGACGAGTGGATAGCTACCACGCTCTCACATGCTCCGTGGCCACTACCCTTTGTTCGATCTATTGACAGCTGCAGAGCTGGTCCTTGAGTTCCTTTGGCTTCCCGATTCGTTTGTAGCCTTTGCATCCTGCTGTCTGATGCATAGTACGTGCATTTATATCTGTTGCTATATATTTTCTGTTGTATTGCTCTCCGGACTGGGGTTTGACCCCTGTCCCTCTGGGGCTGGTTTTTTGGTTATCTTTGTGTTGTTCAGGTTACCAAGCTGGTCGTGTAGATGACTCAGCTGGCCCCGAGAGGTGGATAGTGTGTCCCAGTTATCTATATTTTATATGTATTAGAGTCGTCACCGGGAGTGTCCCGCAGTGATGTTCTATTGCTAATTTGATTTTGTTGTTTGGGAGACACTCGATACTTGTATTCGTGTTATGCAGCTGCTAGTGTTCAGCTTTTGGATCGTTGTAAAACCAATATTTTTAGTATAAGTGTATTTTTAAATTATGTTTTCTAAGTCAGGCCAAAGCGGAAAAAAAAATTTTAGCCACTTTTAAATGCTTCCGCAGTTGTTATTGTGTGGTTAATCTCTGTTGTGTACACCAGAATTTTGATCACACTTGAGTCTAGGCACTTTGTTGCTTGTTGCATGTGCTTGATTATGTGATATATTTGCTGTGTGATCTTACTGTATTAGTGTTACCTAGATGCCGCCTAGACGTAGGGGTAGATCTACCAGGAAGATCCCAATAGAATCTGAGTGTCAGAACAAGGAAGAGGAGAGTAGTATTCCTGTTCGTAGGCGTGCTAGGTAGGTTGATGACGAGGTAGACGTGTTGGCAGCCCGTGTGGACGAGATGGAACTGATTATGGCGAGGTTTTAGTGGATGAATCCTCAGACGTTCGATGGAGATGAGTCTAGTTCAGATGCTGAGTCCCGGCTGCAGCATATTACAGGGTTGTTTGATAGAGTGCACTATGATGATGAGCACAGACTAAGTTTGGCGACCTTCCAGCTGAAGAAGAATGCAGAGCACTGGTGGAGAGGTGCTTCACGTACTCTCGAGGAGACTGGTATGGGGATTACTTGGGACAGTTTTTGTACTGCATTCCGTCGGAGTATGTTCCGGAGTCCTATGTTAATGTCCGGGAGCGCGAGTTTCATAATTTTGTTCAAGGAACCATGTATGTGGGGGAGTATGCTCGAAGGTTTTCTTCTCTCCTTGCCTATGTTCCCCATGTGTCTGGCCGCGAGAGGGCGAAGAGGAACCGATTCTTGGAAGCGCTGAATGAGAATCTTTATTCCTTGGTTTTGGCGGGTTCACCTACCAGTTATACGGACGCGGTGGACAAGGCTATGGATATCGAGGAAGGGTTGCGGAACCGCAGGTCTCGGATTCAGCCACAAGCTACTCAAGGTACACGTCCCAATTTCTTAGGGACGCAACCTTCCCAACCTTCTCAACCATTTCAGCAAACCCAGCAGTCAACGCAACAATCTGGACGCCACAGGTTTAGGCCGCGTGGTCATCAGTTGAAGAAGAAGAAGGGTTTCTAGTTCTTCTGGTTCCGGAAGTTTGAGCAGCAGTAGCAGCCCTAGAGCTATCGTTTGTGGTCAGTGTGGAGGCAAACACCCTGCGATGCAGTGTGTAGGGTTCAGTGTGCTTGCAATAATTGTGGGCAGTACGGACATTTTGCGGGAGTATGTCCTTTGGCTGGATCTCAGCACACCGTTGCCCCACCACAGGGTCGTTCTGGTGGGTCATCTCGAGGTCGTTCTTTCCCTGTTCAGCAATAGAGGATGGGGGAAGTGCAGCATAGGCCGTTTCAGAAGCCTGGTCCTTCGCGTTTTGGACAGTCTTCTCAGCCTCAGTTCTCAGGACCTCAGCATGCCCAAGTGAATGCCATGACCAGGGAGCAAGCGGAGGGCACGCCTGGAGGAGTGATCGCAGGTACTTGTACTATTTTTGATTTTCCAGCACGTGTGTTATTTGATACTGGAGCATCACATTCGTTTATATCTGATGCATTTGTGGTTGAGCATGATTTGCATACCACTATTTTTTGTAATATTGTTTCTGTTGCGACTCCTGCCGGTGCGAGCCTGTTCTGCCAAGAAATTTTGATGAATGTCATACTTAAGTTTGGTGAGAATGTGTTGGTAGTGAACTTGATTCGATTAGTGTTGAGGGATTTTGATTGTATAGTGGGAATGGACTTGTTGTCTAATTTTAGGGTCACCGTGGATTGTTTCCATGGTGTTGTGTGTTTTCGGCCCCCGTCTGGTGAGAAGTGGAACTTCTACGACCACGATTCTCAATCGAAGATTCCGTTGATCTCTGCTATGGAGATGTTTGGCCTGTTTTGGTTGGACAATGTCGGGTTCATGATTTAGGATGCATCCTTGTAGTCGTGCGTAGAGCTTAGTGACATCCCCGTTGCTCGTGATTTACCTGATGTGTTCCCCGAGGAAATTCCTGGTTTTCCTTCGAGGAGGGAGATCGACTTCAGCATTGAGTTGATACCTGGTATAGCTCCTATTTCGCGAACCCCGTATCATTTAGCACCAGCCGAGTTGAGAGATCTGAAGGTTCATCTTAGTGATTTGCTGAAGAAAGGTTTCATTCGACCAATAATGTCACCGTGGGGAGATCCTATCCTGTTTGTGAAGAAGAAGGATGGTTCGATGAGGATGTGCATCGAATTTCGGCAACTGAATAAGGCTAATATGAAGAATAATACCCTTTACCAAGGATCGACAATTTGTTTGATCAGCTTCAAGGTTCAGCTGTGTTCTCTAAGATCGGTCTGCGTTCAGGGTATCATCAGTTGCGGATTCAAGAGCAATATGTTGCGAAAACTGCGTTTCGGACGAGGTGCGGGCATTACGAGTTCTTGGTTATGCCTTTTGGTTTGACCAATATCCCTGCAGGTTTCATGGATCTGATGAATCGAGTCTTTAGAGAGTTCATCGATCTGTTTGTGATTGTGTTCATCGATGACATCTTGGTGTAGCACAAAGAGCATTTAAGGTTGGTTCTCCAGACGCTTCGAGACTCGCAGCTGTATGCCAAGTTCTCTAAATGCGAGTTTTGGTTGGGTTTATCCGTTGATCCCAGTAGGTAGAGGCCGTAGCAAACTGGGAACGTCCCAAGAATGTCTTGGAGATTCGTAGCTTTTTGGGATTGGCTAGCTATTATCGATGTTTTATCGAGGGATTTTCTAGTATAGCTAAGCCTATGACTCAGTTGACCCAGAAGGACAAGAGATTTGTTTGGACGGAGGAATGCGAGAACAGATTTCGGTTGCTCAAGGAGAGGCTAACTACAACGTCAGTGTTAGCGTTACCCTCGGGTTCAGGAGGTTTTGTGGTATGTTCTGATGCTTCGCTTAGTGGATTGGGTTGTGTTTTGATGCAGCATGGTCGAGTCATCGCGTATGCTTCCCTTCAGTTGAAACCACATGAGACTCGATACCCAGTTCATGACTTAGAGGCGGCGGCAGTTGTCTTTGCTTTGAATATTTGGCGCCACTATATCTATGGCGAGCAGTTTGTGGTGTATACCGACAACAAGAGTCTTCAGTATCTCTTTTCGCAGTCCGATTTGTATATGAGGCAGCGTAGGTGGATGGATCTACTTAAGGATTTTGATTGTGAGATTCAGTATCAGCCTGGGAAAGTGAATGTAGTTGTGGATGCGCTTAGCAAAAAAAGCTCAGGTGGCGATGCTTGCATATCTTAATATCTCGAAAGTTCACGAGCATCTAAGCACTACTGGTTGGCATTTTTACCCAGGTGATGACTATGTTGTGGTGTCATCTTTTCAAGTGGAGCCACAGATCGTTTTGGATATTAGGGCAGCTCAGAGAACGGATCAGTATATCCATGAGTTGAAGTTGAAGAATCGAGCTAGACAGTTGGAAGATTATTCTGTCACATCTGATGGATGTTTGGTTGTGCCTAACTTGATTGATCTAAGGGAAATGATCCTAAGATAAGCTCACTGTATTCGTCATAGTGTCCATCCTGGTACAAGGAAGATGTATCATGCTTTAAAGCCACACTATTGATGGGCAGGTTTGAAGAGCAATATTGCTGACTTTGTTGCTCGTTGTCTGAATTGTCAGCAAGTTAAGGCGGAAAGGATGAGACCTGATGGACTATTGCAGAGTTTAGAGGTGCCCCAATGGAATTGGGAGCATATAGCTATGGATTTTGTGACCCATTTGCCTCGTTCCAGTCGGTTGTGACGCTATTTGGGTAGTGATTGACAGACTTTCTAAGTCAGCTCATTTTATTCCATACAATATGACGTATTATTTGAAGAAAATGGTGAAACTATACATAGATTTTGTAGTTCTATTGAATGGAGTTCCTGTGTCCATAGTTTCAGATCGAGATCCGATGTTTACTTACAGATTTTGGAAGAGTTTTCAAGCAGCTTTGTGTACCAGATTGGCTATGAGTACAGCTTACCATCCCCAAACCGATGGTCAATCTGAGAGAACGATACAGACCTTGGAGGATATGTTGCGAGCTGTTGTTATGGACTTCAATGGTAGCTGGCAGGATTCGTTGTCACTGGTGGAATTTTCTTATAATAACAGCGACCAAGTAACGATTGGAATGGCACCGTTTTAAGCATTGTATGGTAGGAAGTGCAGATCGCCAATTTGTTGGAAAGAAGTGGGGGAGAAGCAGATGTCTTCTCCTGAATTTGTGCAGCATATGAGAGATAAATTGGATCTGATTCGACAGCGTATGAAGGCTACACAAGATCGCCAAGCTAGTTATGCAAACAGAAGGCGTAGGCCTTTAGAATTTAAGGTTGGTGATCGGGTGTTCTTGAAATTTTCTCCTTTCAGAAGTGTTATGAGATTTGGACACAAGGAAAAATTAGCTCCTCTTTATGTTGGACCTTATAAGATTGTGGAGAGGAACTTTACTTTGGCGTATCGTTTGTTGTTGCCACAAGAGCTGTCCTCCTTACACGATGTGTTTCATGTGTCTATGTTGAGGCAATATGAGCTAGATCCTTCCCATGTGCTACAAACTGAAGAAGTTGAGCTGGATCGAACTTTGAGTTATGTTGAGTATCCCTTGCAGATTCTGAACAGGAAGAGAAACAGCTCAGGAACAATACCATTCCCTTGGTGATGTTCCAATGGAGCAAGCATGGTAGAGAAGAAGCTACGTGGGAGTTATAGGAGAAGATGCAACGTGAATGGCTCCATATGTTTGGGTAGAAATTTCATTAACTCCAGTAGCTAGATGGCTTGTTGTATTTCCCAGTTATCTAAACTTTTGGTTAGTAGCCTCCTGGTGTGTGTTGGAGTGCTTCTGGTTGGTTTTGTTCTGTGAATTGTAAATCTGTTGTGCGAGTTTTGTGTTGTGAGTTGTTAGTTTTGGTGATTGGCTATTTTGTAATGTTGAGATTTGGATCGGTGTTGGAGTTTGTTGTTTGATTTTGAGGATGAAATCCCTTTTCAGTGGGGGAGAATGTGAGATGTGAATCGCTAATTAGGTGTTGGATTAGACTTGAAGAATAGCTAGTTGATTTGTGCGTGAAATAGCTCTGATCTAGTTTGTATAACGGTCAAATCTGGTTGGATGAGCGCTCAAGAATCGTGTTGTGATTTATTCTGGGAGCGCGAAGTTGATTATTTGGAGTTATAGTGGAGCGACGTTGTTCTGGGAGAAACCAGATTTGAGGGTGAGATCTGGTTGTACTGGTTAAACCGCTGTGGTTCGTGAGTATCAGCCGAGGCAGGACCTGCATGAGTGGGTGCTAGTCGTTCGGATCTGGGTCGCGATGGGATGCCGTTTAGCGATACACGTTTATGAACTAGCTGGATTGTTGTACGACGTCGTTTAGAGGAACCAGATGAGATCTGAGATCTGGATGTGTGAGAGCTGGTTGGTTGCGGGAGCTGGATTGTAGTGCGACGCCGTTTTGAGAAACCAAATCTGGTGCGAGCTGGTCGGTTTGAGCGTACTCATGTGCGACATCGTTTAGTAGTAGCGCGCTGGTATGGCGTATAGTCCAGATCTGGAGTAGTACTCAGATCTGAGTTGGTACCAGCTATGAGCCCTGTGTTGTCGGTGGCTACTGTTCACCAGATTTGGGGAGATTTAAGTTGTATATATAGAGGACTTTGACTGCGTTCCAAACACTTAGAAAATATATCTTCTCACGATATCGTACCCTCTACTGCAGCGAAACCCTTATTGTTCACCGTAACATATTTCTTCCGATTGCCGGCGGTAGACAAATACGATGGGAGCAAGGCTAGTGGCAATGGATTCCCCTCGCTAAGACGTATCTTTATATACCGCTTTCGAAGGCTTTGGAAAGCCAGAGGAGTGAACGTGAAGAAGCTACAGTGCGTCGTTGTTCGTGTACTGGAAGATTGGTTTTTCTGTTCAGGTAGTGCTTTGAGTAAGTATTAGATCCTACCTTGTGCTTCGTTTAGAGCTAGTTATCGTGTTAGAAAGGTAGGATAGAGCTGGTGGCTCCCAGTTCGTGTTTCTGTGCGTAATGACCCTGAGCTGGTTGTAGTTGTTTGGCTAAGCAGGTGGCAGATTTGAGTTACTCGGGGCTTTTGTTGTGGTAATTGTAGCTCAGAAACTGAAGGTACAGATTTGAGCTTGTATTACAGCTTTGAGCATAAGCATGGATATTTGTAAACTATCAGCTTCACCAAGTTCAACAGTACTTGGTTCTACTGAACTATTTTTCAAATCAGCGTTTTCAGCTTTAACTTCCTCGAATGTGTGAGAAAGCTTCCTGTACTCTTTGACCATATCATTAAGTGCACTGACAAGGTCATCTGAAGTTTGATCAGCCATGAGACAGTGAACTTCCTCCTGTTCACTATCGCTGGATGAGGAACTGCTGGATGAGGAATCTGAATCGGTATAAGCCCAGTTCCTGTTGCTTTTCTCAGCAACCAGTACTTTGCGATCATTCTTGCGGCTGGGTCTTTTATCACCTCTTGTCATCATCCTCCTATCTTTCGATCTTTCCGATCTATCATCTGTCTTCTCATATTGTTTGTATCGATCCTCCTTATTTTAATCTCTCCTGTATCTATCTTCCTTCTTTGGGCCTGTTGCAATCAGCTGCAAAGTGCCCTGGACGTCCACAATTAAAACAGTTCATATCAGATGCAACTTTATCATTTTTATCGATATTATTGTAAGGAGTAGAAGGGTTGTAGGATCTTCTCAAGTATTTCCCAAACTTCTTAACGAAGAGAGACATGGCGTCATTGCTGAGTTGTTCAGATGTCTTGCTAGTGCTGGGAGAGCACTGTTCAGATGTTGTAGCTGCCAGCGCTTTGGTCGGATGGGAGGTTGACGGTCCAGATTCTGCTCTTGTTTCCAACTCGAACTCATAAGCTTTAAGGTTTGCAAATAGATCGTGAAGCTCCAGCTTATTGAGATCCTTGGACTCCCGCATGGCCATCGTCTTAACGTCCCATTCCCTGGTATCGCCTCTCCTCTGACTACCACCTCTGTATCTGCTCTGCTCTTCTGCTCATTGCCACTTCCACCATTTCCCCTGCTGGGTCTGCTTTGATTGTCAGGAGGTGGCTGAGGGCGGCTGCTACTACCTTCCCCGTTTGTGTCATCACTGTCCTTAGTGAGAAAGGCAATGAGTTCTGCAAGGTTAGTACTGATGGAAGCTAATTGGCCTAGTGTCTCTACACGAAACTCCAGAAGTTCATTGCGAATATCTGCTAGTTTATCATCAAAATCCTTTGATAAGGCAGCATTGATATCCTCACTTCTTTCCTTGTAGCATCTAAATCTGTCGATAAAATGACGTTTTGATTGCGGACAGATTTTAGAGCTAGAGATAGTGCATTGTTGTCATTTTGAGCCTCCTGGCGACTGCGTTTGAATAAACCCCGAAAGGTTTCATTATGCTCAGCAATACTGTCGAGGAAAACTCTTTTAACATGATCAATCTTGTTCATCACTTCTCCAAGGTCGAGAATCCGTTGATTGAGTAGCAACAAAATTTGAGAAGGATTCCCAAAGAGCATCAATAGATGTAGTAACAGCTGTGGTAGAGGAAATCGAAATAAAGCGATCAAGAGCTGAATCATCTTCCAACTGAATATCATCTTCAACGAAGTGCATGGAAGAATCAGCTGTGGTAGACGGAGATTGAGGACGCTGTTCCAAAAGCAACTGTTCATATGAACGATTGGCTGAAGCAAAAGAACTCTGTACACTGGGAATAGCAAAAAATGGAATTTGAACTGTCTGAACATCCCTGAACACTGTTCTTTCGAAAGCAATAGTTGAAACAAAACTTCTAATATCAGTTGTACTCAAACTACTGAATAAACTGTACATAAAAGCTGTACATAGTTGAGATAACCTCCAAGAAATAACTGGCAACGGTCGAGAAACAAAACGGAAACTGGCTCAAAAACTGCTAGAGTCCTGCAAAAATTAAGAGAGCCTACTGGCAGAATTTACCAGAGACAGAAAATTGTGCAACTTCTTGACAAACATCACCCCACTGCTTCTTCATCAGCTTGAAAAATATACTAACCGGAGGAAGTGTGTCATCATAAGATCGTTGACGAGAAATCTCATTATTTACAACTTCCCGAGGTATCTTTACCCAGTGATCGCCACACGGTTCAATGACCCAAACACCATCAACACGTATCATTGTTCTAATCCAGCATGTAGATCTAGTGTTGGTGTTGGTTCTGGCAATTATAGCACCTCGATCTCGTGGGCGACCTTCAAAAATTTTAGAGCAACACGTCTTCTCCCATTTAAGACCATGCGCCATAGTCTGTTCTTTCAGTTCTTCTACCACAAAAAAATGAAGATCAGAAAGCATATCCATTACTTTGAGATCGGTAGCAGAAGAACCTTCACCTGGGGTAAAGTTGATTTTCCTCGCCTCTAAGAATTTTCTGATCAACATTTCTCTGTACTTGGTAAGAATGTACGTCCGCCTGTTGAGAGCAACTCTCATGGAGTCTGTTTCAGCCCACGACAAAATGAGTTCCTCCTTATCAAAATATGATTCCCTCTAAGAATTTTCTGATCAACATTTCTCTGTACTTGGTAAGAATGTACGTCCGCCTGTTGAGAGCAACTCTCATGGAGTCTGTTTCAGCCCACGACAAAATGAGTTCCTCCTTATCAAAATATGATTCATCTATCTTCAAAGTAGCTAACCTTCAGACTGAAAGAATTAAAGAATCTGTCTACCTCATCTATAATTTTCTCCCGTAACATTACAAGTACCTCTATGTCGGCAAGAATCAGAGAAAATTTCTCCTTAATCGGATTGCCCTTAACAGGGTCTCTCTCCAAGAGTGGTGCTTTCCCTTTATCTGCCGCAGGAATCTTGGGAAGACTGGCCTTGTACCAGTCCCATTCATTGACTCCAGGGATTGAAATAGTCTTGCCCAAAATAATCTTCGTTATTTCCACATAGGCAGACGGCAATGGACACTCTGCAGGAATTGTCAACAAAATATCTTCTAGAGACATCGCCTCATCTGCTGATTGTTCAACATCCTCTGTCTCCATTTTCTCAACACCTGTTCCAAAAACCTGATCAGCGATAAACTCCTCGTCAGTATCACTGGCTGTCTCAATGGGTCTATCAGCATCTAGACGAGCCTGAATTTCCTCAGACGAGAGATTAAACCACAGCTCGAACTCATCAGCTGTTCCAGCTGTCTTATCTCCAACCTCAGATGTAACAACATCTTGATCTCCCACGTCTGTGTCAATTTGAGCAGTCTCGGCAATCACCTGCTCAATGATAATATCCACCTCATCAGCAGTGGATATTCCCTCGTTAAGAAAAACTGCCACAATTGGCAAAGAAACCGGTACATCATCACTTCCAACAACTGTCTCAACAATAATACTGTCAACTGTTGTCTCTGCCTCAGAAATCCCAACACTCTCAACAACGGTCTCAACATCCTTCTCAGCAGTATCATCAACAACCTCTGCAGCTTCTTCTCCAACAATACTACCGCCAACAACTGGCTCTCTATCAACAATGTCATCATCGGAGCCTAGAATCAACCTCCTCTTCCTCTTCTGAGTTTTTATTTTGGGGATAGGGGGTTTCTCAGTTGGTACAACATCATTTGAAGAGGCACTGATTCAACAGGCAGAGTCTCCAGAGTTTCTTTTGTAGACACTGATTTACTCTTTGTAGTCCGCTTCTTTTTCACCACCGGTGCAACATCAGCATCTGTAGCTGGTCTCTTCTTGGACGCAGCCTTTCTCACGGGTGTTTTCTTCACCCTTGGTTCAGCTGTAACAACTTCCATACCAACCTTGTCATTCAACACAATATACCGATGCACGGTCTTCTATGTGAGAACTTTCAAAGAATGAAACTCCGAGGATTCACCCAGTTCCAAGTTTGGAACATTTTCCAGCAATAGGCTGATTTGAATAGCATACCCTTTGGCTTGCCGTGACCCCGGAGTCACCATGTCCTTCAGAATGTTGAAAAATATCCTGCTCCAATTAATCCTCACTCCACAGATGATTGCAGCCATCATCAGAAATTTTTCTTGGGTAATAGCATCGAATGACCCGGCCTTTACAGAGATTGTTTTGGCCAGAATATCACATAGAAGGCAAAATTCTACCTTCATCTCCTTCTTCTTCCCTGAGATACTTACTGGTTCGCCAGAAAAAGAAACGATGCTCTTCGCATCAAACACCAAATCCTTCGGAATCTCCAACAAATCAGTCAAACCCTCCATGGGAAGCTCAAACGTATCTGCAAGCAGTTGTTCAGAAATTTCCACAGACACTCCATTCACTGTACTGAAAACCAAGCCATCCCTAACTGATCCATTTGCAAAGAACTCTAACAGTGCAGCTTCATGAATCACTGCAAGACAGCCCAGGAAGCCTTTCAATCCAGTAGCGACAAGAGATTCAAACATCGCCACCATCCCGTCATTGTCCATAGCGAGGACTGATTCAAAGCACACATGAAGAGTGTTAATAAACAGAGAGGATGCCATTTCTGATTGATGGAAGAACTTAGAGTACGCCTGAAAAGTGTTTGCAAGAAAATACGAAGAGAGCAAGAATACGCGAGAGTTAAATATGCAAGGTAAGTGTTAGCAAAAAGGAAAAGGAAACGCCATAAATATGTATGGAATAGTAAACGACAAAAGAAAGAAGCAATGTAGATGTGACGATTGGAATGATTACAACACGTGTCAATCATCCAACGGCGCGTACAATATTTTGAAATGATGGTAAAATGATTTTATCAAAAATGCGAAATAGAGAACGTATTTTAAAATGATTTTGAAAAGATTTTACCCGTACAAGGAAAAGATTAAAAAGACGCGCGCCAAATTCGATATCGCCACAGCTGGTACAGCGATTTATAATAACATCACTGCTGATTTTAATGTATCGCTGAGGGTAAGGCAGGAGATGATCACAAATACGCATCAGCTGTATATATGTGACGTCTGAGTAAGTTCAGACTTCACATATTCAGCATACGTCGTGCTTAACAAATCAGATCCTGGTTTCCCCCTGCTACTGATATCATCCAACGCAATATGCTTGCCTCAGCTGAAAGTCTATGCGTTCCCCCTGAACAAAAGACTCACAGCTGATTTAAGCAACAGCTGACAACCTGCAAAATAGTTAGCTCACAGAAAAATCAAGGCAATTCAAGGAGACCTAATATGTTTCTAAAATAAGAAAACTTAGCGTCTGGTAGGGGATTTGTGAAGATGTCAGCTACTTGCTGCTCAGTCGACACGTACTCCAACCGGACGTCTTTCTTTAGCACGTGATCTATTATAAAATGATTCCTGATATCTATATACTTTGTTCTTGAATGCAGCACTGTATTCTGGGTGATCGCGATTGCACTAGTGTTGTCGCAGAGAATAGGCGCTTCAGAAGCATCGATGCCATAGTCCTTCAGCTGATATTGTATCCAAAGAATTTGAGCACAGCAGCTGCCAGCTGCGAGGTACTCTGCTTCAGCTGTTAATGTTGCGATCGACGTCTGCTTCTTACTAAACTGGGAAATCAAACGATCTCCTAAAAATTGACAAGTACCGCTAGTGCTCCTGCGATCAATCCTGCATCCTGCGTAGTCTGCATCACTGTAACCAATTAGTTGAAAGCCTGAGTCTTTGGGATACCAAAGACCCACGTTGGAAGTACCCTTTAAATATTTAATAATTCTCTTAACAGCTATGTAATTTGATTGCTTTGGCTCTGTTTGGAATCTAGCACACATACAGACGACAAACATGATGTCTGGTGTCTGCTAGCAGTTAAGTAAAGCAAAGAGCCTATAATACCACGATAAAGTGATACCTCAATGGCAGTTCCAGCTTCATCTTTATCCATCTTATTGAGGAGCTCATTGGGGTAGCAGCTGCTGAACAGTTGTCCATGCCACATTTCTCCAGCAGTTCTTTCGTGTATTTAGCCTGGTTAATGAATATACCATTCTCCAGCTGTCGTACTTGTAAGCCCAGAAAGAACGTCAGCTCCCCCATCAT
>KQ988499.1:33853-46629 GCA_001598015.1 Dorcoceras hygrometricum
TGACAGATCTGTGTTGCTCGGACTTGATTGTAGCAGCTGTGTGTGGTAATTATAGCTCAGAAGCTGGTGAGGTACGGATGTTGAGCTTGTATTACGGCTGGAATTGGCATGGATATTATGTTTGATTGATGTGTGTGCATTGCTTGTTGTTTTATATGCTGTTCAGCTGTTGCATTGCATACGCATGATCATTTCCATTTCAGCTGTTGTAGTCATGCTTTGTTGTTGCTCTGTTTTCTTACCAGGATGCGAGGGCGAGCGGAAATACCGCACTCTCATCTCCCTGCTGGTCTGTTAGTCCTCATGCGTCGAGTGGTTAACTTCCACAGTTCATGGGTTGGGAAACAGCAGGTTGAGTTATTGATGCATCTGGTATTCAGGTGTGGTGTAAATATGAGCGGGTAATTCCCATGTGCGTAGCCTTCGGCTGTTGCATTGTTCCTCATGCATAGCATTAGCATTATATCTTTTGCTATTCATTGCTATTTTATAGTTGCTCTCCGTACTGGGGTTTAACCCCGAGGTCCCTCTGGGGCTGTTGTGTTTGTTTTCCTGTTTGTTGTTCAGGTTTCCCAGGTTATTCCGCTGGCCGTGTCTTTGACCCAGCTGGAGGTGCCCCAGGAGGTAGATAGAGTGTCCCAGTTATGTATATTATCTATATGCACTGGTATCACCACGGGTGGGATGTCCCGGGTGATGCTTAGATCTATATAGCTGTCAGTCTCTTTGTGTAGTATTCAGCCATTGGGCATTTTTTGTATTTGAATATTTGTGCTGTTGTGGATTTATATATTGGATTATTTTATCGTGTATTTTAAATTATGTTATCTTTCAGTCAGGCCAAAAGAAAAAATTTTAACCACTTTTTAGTAGCTTCCGCTTGTTTTGCGTGTTTTGTCTCTGATGTGAGCACGAGGCCTGACATTTTTGGTATCAGAGCTTAAGCTGGGATAAGCTCGATTTCTTTGATCACACTTGAGTCTAGGCACAGTGTCGTGTGTTGTTTGTGCTTGACTATGTGACTTATGTGCTGCATATTGTTTGTGTGATATGTGGTTTCTATGCTGTTTCTGTTCTGTGTTTTCTTATCCTGTTTAGTGCCTTCGTAGAGATGCCGCCTAGACGTAGGGGTAGAGGTAGAGGGCAGTTTCAGGACGAGTCTGGAGATCAGAACGAGGATCAGCGTAGTTTCCCTTCCCGTGGTCGTGGTAGACGTGAAGAGGATGAAGTTGACAACTTAGCAACCCGTGTGGAAAGCATGGAGATTGTGATGGCTAGGTTCCAACGGATGAGTCCCCAGATCTTTAACGGTGACGAGTCTAGAGAGGATGCGGATTCGTGGTTGCAGCACCTCACTGGTTTGTTCGACCGTGTTCAGTACGATGATGTGCTTCGGTTGAGTTTGGCGACCTTCCAGTTGAGGAAGAGTGCGGAGAGTTGGTGGCGTGGCGCCTCGAGGACGCTTGAGGAGACCGGTGTAGAGATTTCTTGGGATAGCTTCTGTGTTGCGTTTCGGCAGGAGTACGTCCCGGAGTCGTATGTGAACACCCGTGAGCGGGAGTTCGACAACTTGGAGCAAAGTACGATGTCTGTTAGGGAGTATGCTCGTAGGTTTTCTTCTCTGTTGGCATATGTCCCGCATGTAGCTGGCCGGGAGAGGGCCAAGAGGATCAAGTTTATTGAGGGTTTGAACGAAGAGTTGTATACTTTGGTTTTGTCGAGTAAACCAAAGAGCTATGCACAGGCTGTGGATAGTGCTGCTGATATCGAGGAAAGGTCTGCGGAATCGGAGGTCGTGTGCTAGGCCTCAGGGTGCTCACGGTGGTCGTCCCGCTGTTCAGGGAACGCAGTCTTCTCAGTCTTCCCAGTCTGCTCATCAACCCCCGCAGCAGCAACAGCAGTTGGCTCAGCAGTCTGGCCGTCAGAGGTTCCGACCTCGTGGCCATCATTTTAAGAAGAATTCTGGTTCTGGTTTTTCTGGTTCTGGCAGCTCTAGTAGGGCAGAGTTTTGTGGCTTATGTGGAGTCAAGCATTCGTCGACTCAGTGCGTTGGTGTGCAGGGCTCTTGTAATATCTGTGGTCAGTATGGGCATTTCGCGAGGGTGTGTCCGTTCGGCTGGATCGCAGCAAACCGCAGCCCCACCTCAGGGTCGAGGTGGATCGTCTAGGTGTCGTTCCCCTCAGTTCCCGCAGCATAGGGTTGGAGAGACGCAGTTTAGGCCATTTCAGTTGCCTGGTCCGTCGCGTTTCGGACAGTCGTCTCAGCAGCATTTCCCTGGACCCCAACATGCTCAAGTGAATGTCATTACGAGGGAGCAAGCAGAGGGCGTTCCGAGCGGAGTGATTGCAGGTAACTGTTCTATCTTTGATTTTCCTGCACGAGTGTTGTTTGACACTGGCGCATCGCATTTGTTTATTGCTAATTCTTTTGTGATCGAGCATTGTCTGCATACTTTTCTTTGCGTGATGTGGTGTCTATTTCTACTCCTGGCGGTGCTAGCCTGTTCTCCCAAGAAGTTTTGTTGGATGGCGTTATGAGGTTTGGCGAGCATGTGTTGGTGGCGAATTTGATTCGTCTGATGTTGTGGGATTTCGACTGCATAGTGGGAATGGACGTGTTGTCCAGTTATAGGGCCTCCGTGGATTGTTTCCATGGGATCGTGCGTTTTAGGCCTCAGTCCGGTGAGAAATGGAAATTCTACGGTGCTGACTCTCAGTCGAAGATTCCGCTAGTCTCAGCGATGGAGATGTTCAGCTTGTTGTCGGTGGAGAACGCTGGTTTTATGATCTACGCGTTAGATGCATACTCTTCTTCGCATGTGCAGCTCAGCAACGTTCCAGTGGTGCGTCATTTTCCTGATGTGTTTCCGGAGGAGATTCGTGGTTTTACTCCGATGAGGGAGAATGACTTTAGCATTGAGTTGGTGCCTGGCACAGCTCGGATTTTGCGTGCACCGTATCGTTTAGCGCCTGCTGAATTGAGAGAGCTCAAGGTGCAACTGGATGACTTGCTAGAGAAAGGTTTTATCAGACCTAGCATGTCGCCGTGGGGAGCGCCTATTTTGTTTGTCAAGAAGAAGGATGGCACAATGAGAATGTCCATTGACTTCCGTCAGCTGAACAAAGTTACCGTGAAGAATAAGTACCCGTTTCCGAGGATCGACGACTTGTTTGACCAGTTGCAAGGTTATGCTGTATATTCGAAGATCGATCTACGTTCAGGGTACCATCAGTTGAGAGTTAGAAATCAAGATGTCGCGAAGACTGCTTTTCGTACTAGGTACGGGCATTTCGAGTTTCTGATAATGCCTTTTGGATTGACTAATGCTCCTGCAGTCTTCATGGATTTGATGAACCGGGTCTTCCACGAGTTTATAGATCAGTTTGTGATCGTTTTCATCGACGATATCTTGGTGTATTCGAAGACTCCTTTGGAGCATAAGGAGCATTTGAGAGTTGTCCTTCAGACGTTGAGAGACTCGCAGCTGTATGCCAAGTTTTCTAAGTGCGAGTTTTGGCTGGATCGCGTCGTGTTTCTGGGTCAAGTGATTTCAGCGGATGGCATTTCTGTGGATCCCAGTAAGGTTGATGCTGTTTTGAATTGGGAGCGACCTAGGAATGTGCCTGAGGTTCATAGTTTCTTGGGTCTGGCTGGCTATTACCGTCGTTTTATAGAGCGTTTCTCTAGTATAGCTAGGCCGATGACTCAGTTGACTCAGAAGGACAAGCGGTTTGCTTGGACTGAGAAACATGAGAATGCTTTTCAATTGCTCAAGGAGAAGTTGACTACTGCGCCTGTGTTGGCTTTTCCGTCTGGTTCAGGTGGCTTCGTCGTTTGTTCCGATGCTTCGCTCAATGGATTGGGCTGTGTGTTGATGCAGCATGGACAAGTCATTGCGTATGCCTCTCGGCAGTTGAAACCGCACGAGACTCGTTATCCAGTTCATGATTTGGAGCTAGCAGCTGTGGTCTTTGCGTTGAAGATTTGGCGCCACTACCTATATGGCGAGCAGTTTGAGGTGTATTCAGAGCACAACAGTCTTCAGTATCTGTTTTCTCAATCAGATTTGAATATGAGACAGCGTTGATGGATGGAGCTGCTTAAGGACTTTGATTGTGAGATCCAATACCAGCCTCGGAAAGTAAATGTAGTTGCTGATGCATTGAGCAGGAAGGATCAAGGCATGATGCTTGCTTCGTTGTAGATTTCTATGGTTTATGAGCATCTTAACACTACTGGTTGGCATTTCTACCCGACTGAGGATTATGTTGAGGTGTCTTCTTTTCAAGTTGAGCCACAGATTGTTGCGGATATTAGAGCGGCTAAGAGAACAGATCCATCCATCCACCATGTTAAGATAAAATTTATAAGTTTTGGTGATAACAAAAACAAGATAAGAACTGAATCTTGAAAATTAGATATGAACAGTCAGTTATCATGGTTAATAGTTAAGTATTTTCAGATCGAAAGATTTGGAAACAGTGTACTCAGATTTCAGTTATCGGATGGAAGATTTAGAATCAGAGCGTATCAGATTTGAGTATTCGAGTTAATTCAGAAATCGGGTTAGGATTTCAGATTTGAGGGTATTCAGACTTGACTCAGAGACTTCGGTAACAGATCCGGGTATATGCATTCAGATGTGAGCAGACTACACAGGGTTCTCCAGACTTCAGATTTGATTAATGTTTCAATATTACGAGGAGAGTACAGTAATTCAGATGTGACAGAGAGCGTTGATTTTTTTATAGTACAAAAGGAGATAGTTCAGATGTGATGGCCATACATTTAAGGAGATACTTATAGTTATTTACAAAGGGAGAGACAGAACAGTATTAAGACTTCAAGGTTCTAGCAGATGTGATCACCAGATACTAACAATTGATTATTTGAGAGGAATCAACGGTCACAACGTGAATTAAGGAAACAAATCGGAACTGAGTAAAGTCGCAATTGCGCAGAGTGATTGATACGCTGTTTACCCAGTTTGGTAAACGAGTAAAATTAAGCCCTGACAAGCGACGGTGAAGATATATGAAGAGATATGTTTCTACTGACCGTGAGATTGAGGAGTATAAAGAGCTGAAGATTTTAAATGGAGAAGCTCTCTCGCTCGATCTCATCTTGCATACTTTCAAGCTCTAAAATTTCTGGGAATACTCAAGTGTTCAAAATATTCTTAGTCCCAGTGTTCAATCTTGAAGAACATTCTTTTTTTCTTAATTGTTTTATCTTCGAGATATTTACAGCACTCAAAACATTGTAATTCATTGTATCACTTAGATTGAGTTTGTAACAAACGTGCTACGTGAAGCCGTTTGAGAAAATCACATTCAATTGTAAACCGCAGTGCAATCTGCAAGTAGTTGGTGTTGCTAGGAGTTCACTTGGAGCGAGGCTCGGTGACCGGGTGTATTCAGAGGGTGTGTACATCAAAGTCTTCTAGTGGAACCTTCCTGCAAAGGAAGAAGGGGAGACGTAGGATTTGATATCCGAACATCCATAAACAAATCTCTGACCCTTGTACTTTTACTTTTTGCATCGCATTTATTTACATTCATACTGTTCACTGTTTAATTGACTTCTTTCCGCACAATTTTTGTTAGTCAAGAAAACAGATTTGAATTGGGATCCTCAGATCTGGTAACTCGGATCTGAGTTAAGCGAGGCGCTTGTAAAATCGTTTTTAAAAGGTCTCAAAAAATTAAAATCCAAGGAGTTCATTCAACCCCCCCTTCTGAACTCCTAGGACCATTTTCGATCCTTGATCCTATCAATCGGTATCAGAGCCTGCGTATCTCATTCATTGAACAGTTCTATATTCTGTGCTTACAAATTTCAATATGTCGACTTCTCACAACAAGATTCCTATGTTTTCTAAGGAGGAATATGATGACTGGAAGATAAGGATGCAAGCACACTTGGCTGCCCAAGATGATGATATGTGGTCCATTATTACAGATGGTCCCATAAAGATAATGAAAGTCAACACTGCTATAGCCATATCTGATGGTGCACCGGAGTGGATAGAAAAGAGAAGACACGATTATACTACTGAGGATAAGAAGAAGGCTAACTTGGATAATGTGGCCAGGGACATTTTGTACAAGAAGCTGGACAAGAACATGTTCAGAAAAATCAAAACCTGTGCTACAACAAAGGAGATTTGGGAGAAACTGACGCAAATCTGCGAGGGCAATGATGAAACCAAGGAGAACAAATTGACCGTGGCCCAACAGAAGTATGAGTCGATAAAGATGCGAGATGGAGAGACATGGCTGAATTCGATGAAAGATTTAGTGCTGTTGTAATAGACCTGACCAGTCTTGGCAAGGAATACAGCAAACGAGAGTTGGCGCTTAAAGTAATGAGAGCATTACCCAGGGAGTGGGATGTCAATACGATGGCTATGAGAGAGTCTAAGGATGTAGCACCCCAAAATCCATAGGACCACAATTTCTAGTCCTTTTTAATTTAAGGACCCTTTACAAAATTCATTCAGCTTGTTCATTTGTTTGTAAGCTCTTATGGATCCATGTGTGACATCATGGTGAAGTGGCAGCACAGAGGTGTGACATATAGGGATCCCGAGGTAAGGTCGGGTGAACCACACCGCCACGTACGTTGGTTTGTAGATTGATCAATCGATTATGGCTCACACTTCATGGATACGACTCACATGTTCTTTTAAGTTATGTTATGTTTATGCCATGCCTTAATATATATATGTTATACGATGAGGTTATGTATGACTGCATTATGATTCAATGTTTTAAGATCTTGCACGCACGCATGTAATGAAATTATGTTCCTATACGTATGTGCCTGCATGTGGTTTTATTATATGTACTTTGTTATTATCGGATAGAGCATGCTGGACCTTTAGGCTCACTAGGTTTAAATGGTGCAGATGAGCATGATGCTGATATTACTCCGATCGACGGTGAGGACCTCTGATGCTCCGCTGCGGCTGTTACCCCGTGACCACTCAGTTATTTTATGCCATTGTTTTTAAACATGTTCAGTTTTCCACAACAGTTTTAAATACTCTGATTTTTATGTTAGCTTGTGGATGTGGATTGAGGATACTTTGCAGTTAGTTTTAAAGGGATGTTGAGATGATATTATCAAATGCTTTAAGTTATGGTTTTTATTTATAGCTTTTATTAAATTTTTATTCCACATCTGCTTAAAAAAAAAGTTTTTTTTAGAGGTTTAGTGCGTTTCAACATGGTATCAGAGCGGTGGTTCTGGTGGGGTACTAGCCTGCTGCGTGGAGCTCGGAAGTCGCACTACCACTCTGTGAGTTTTATTTTAGTATTTATGTTTATTTTTGCATGATGCATGTTTTAGCCTTGCATGAGTTTTGGCCTTAGGGTTTTAAAAATAGACGCTTAGTCATGCACTTAGATTTACGTGATAAGGTTTTGGTGTATTAGTATGCCCCCCAGACGTGCTAGAGATCAGCAAGATGATATGGCACCTCCTTCTCACCTCCGCAGTTGAAGCCTTATGAGAGGGATAGCGTGAGCATGCTAGCCGAGATCACCAGGATCCTAGAGAGGCAGTCGGAGCGTTCTGGGAAGTTGCATGAGGAGGACGTGGCTGAGAGGTTCCGCAAGCAGGGACCTAAGGAATTTTCCGGGACTTCAGATTCGTTAGTTGTCGAGTTGAACCTAAGTAGAACTGTTAGATCTTCTAGGACTTGCCTTGAGAACTTTGACGGATAGGACTAGCGAACTTAGAACTGTTTTAGGTATCTAAACTGCTCTTGGGATCTAGTATGAACGTAAACCCGTACCTGTGTGACGTTCTGTTTCAGGCGAGATTCGTGTGATTGGTGTCACTACCCTTGAATTACTAGACTCAGGGGCGACCCAGGTGTATTAGTATGACCCCCCAGACGTGCTAGAGATCAGCAAGATGATATGGCACCTCCTTCTCACCTCCACAGTTGAAGCCTTATGAGAGGGATAGTTAGCGTGAGCATGCTAGCCGAGATCACCAGGATCCTAGAGAGGCAGTCGGAGCGTTCTGGGAAGTCGCATGAGGAGGACGTGGCTGAGAGGTTCCGCAAGCAGGGACCTAAGGAATTTGCCGGGACTTCAGATTCGTTAGTTGTCGAGTTGAACCTAAGTAGAACTGTTAGATCTTCTAGGACTTGCCTTGAGAACTTTGACGGATAGGACTAGCGAACTTAGAACTGTTTTAGGTATCTAAACTGCTCTTGGGATCTAGTATGAACGTAAACCCGTACCTGTGTGACGTTCTGTTTCAGGCGAGATTCGTGTGCTTGGTGTCACTACCCTTGAATTACTAGACTCAGGGGCGACCCACTCGTTTATTTCGAGTGCGTTCACGCAGAGGATGGATATTACACCGGAGAGCTTGGGTATGGCTTCGCAGTGATGGTCCCGTCAGGGGAGGAGCTGACGACGACCAGAGTGGTTCAGGGATTGACGATGATGTTCCAGGATCATGCAGTCCAAGCAAATTTAGTTGTGTTGCCGATGTCTGGATTCGATCTCATCCTAGGCATGGATTGGTTGACGGAGTTTGGAGCGGTGATTGACTTCCAGCAGAGGTCAGTGACGATCAAGCCACCAGGGCAAGAGGCATTCATTTTTGAGGCGACGAGGAGACAGCGGAAGCCCAGATTCATATCTTTCTTACAGACCAGGAAGCTAGTTGAGCACGGATGTCAGGCGTTCTTGGCCAGTGTTACTGCTTCAGGAGATTCAGCAGGACCTTCGTTGTCTGATGTGGAGGTAGTCAGGGACTTCGCAGATGTTTTCCCCGACGATGTCGCAGGAGTTCCACCAGAGAGAGAGGTGGAGTTTTCTATTGAGCTGATGCCGGGTACATGTTAGAGTAGATGCCCAACTAGCCAACTTTTGGCGTGTGGGTTTTATAGACTCTTGTACAAACAGTCTTTATATATGATATTCGCATTTACTTATATGGCGTTCTTTACTTTCATTATGTGTGTAATGATTTACAATTGCGTTGAGTAAAGACCTAGAATGCACTAAAGCGTATGTTAGATGTGATAGTGGGTATGACGGCTATCATGAAACACATCTAATAGTCGCTGTGTATTCTGAACATGTTCCTAGTCGATTGGGCCGTCAAAATGAGGATAAGGCCGCCCGAGTTCGAGACTAGTATCTACGATGCGAAGTACCAGGTTTCATTGGTAGGGAACATTGTGATGTTCTGAGCATGCAGATAGATAGTGACCTGGTGATCTATCGAATTACCCTCGTTCGGACTTTTCAAGTGGTTACCATTTGTCGAATGGATAAGTCCGAGGTCTTGGTTGTACTGATTAGTCCTCACGACTCGAAACGTCATTGAGACTCTATATGATAGGCGTCTCACTTTGACCCGTTTTCCGACTAAATTAGGGTCATAGGGCGTCGGGATTGGGTGAGACCCCGATGCATGTAGGAGTCGATGCATCATTGTCGAGGATTCACCGCTCGTAGACATGCGTGGATATCCTATGCTATCTGAGGGGATAAGAGTGTATAAATCTCTGGCCAGAGTACTAGAAGTGTTTTAGGTAAATGTGTTTACCTAGTTACACTCGCGATGTTACTATTCGAAGATGTATGCATAGCTATCGGATCTATAGCGACTCTCGATTTACCAATGGTCGTTGATCTGATCGGGATATATGGATTGAAAGGACCGTACCGTACGCTAACCACGACCAACTGGTTCTTGCAGGCACTATCAGTGATACCTAGGGGATCATGGGGCGATGTTGCTAGACGCTTTACCATGATCCGTTGGGCAGGTCCGGAATTGTGATTTCGGAGCCACAATGGTTGTGGGCCCACGGCTAGCTGTATCCTTGAACCATTGAGGGTCACACAAGTACTAGATTCGAGATTCCCGCATGGATACTCAGCTCAATGTGTTGAGCACGATAAGAGGATTTTGGGAAGTGTGACTTTCTAAAAGTCAACAGGGGTCAAACCGGGGTTTCCCGCTGTTGAGGGGCAAAACGGTCATTTTGCACTGGGATTCTGAAAAATGGTTTTTCAGATCATTGTATTCAGTTTCGGAAACTGAGTCGATCGGTCCGATCTGATCGGCGATCGGAGTTACGGTGAAGTCTCGGTGATGGAGATGAAACGAATGTTCATCCGTTGGACCCGGGCCCGTTGGGCCAGATCCAAATCCATCACCTATTTTATTTAATATAGAATCATGACTTAACCTAAATACAACTCATGCACTAAACCCTAACCCTAATCTCTATAGCCGCCCCCTCCTCTCTCAAACGCCGCCGCCCGTCGCTTTAGCATGATCCGTTGGGCAGGTCCGGAATTGTGATTCCGGAGCCACAATGGTTGTGGGCCCACGGCTAGCTGTATGCCTGAACCATTGAGGGTCACACAAGTACTAGATTCAAGATTCCCGCACGGATACTCAGCTCAATGTGTTGAGCACGATAAGAGGATTTCGGGAAGTGCGACTTCCTAAAAGTCAACAGGGGTCAAACCGGGGTTTCTCGCTGTTGAGGGGCAAAACGGTCATTTTGCACTGGGGTTCTGAAAAATGGTTTTTCAGATCATTGTATTCAGTTTCGGAAACTGAGTCGATCGGTCCGATCTGATCGGAGATCGGAGTTACGGTGAAGTCTCGGTGATGGAGATGAAACGAATGTTCATCCGTTGGACCCGGGCCCGTTGGGCCAGATCCAAATCCATCACCTATTCTATTTAATATAGAATCATGACTTAACCTAAATACAACTCATGCACTAAACCCTAACCCTAATCTCTATAGCCGCCCCCTCCTATCTCAAACGCCGCCGCCGCCGCCGCCCGTCTTCTCCGGAAATTCGTTTCCGGCCAATTCTACGAGGAGAATCCGTTCGTGCTGATCTCGTCAGTCCTTCTAGTGCAGGCTGACGAAGGAGTCTCGTTTCTGCTCGTGGACCGGATTGGCGATATCTACCGCAGTCTACCGAGAAGAGCCGACGTTATTGTAACTACGGTTGGAGCCAGGCACAAGTGCCAGCAAGGTAGTGGTTTTGAACCCCCTATGTATGTCGATAATTGTTATTGAATTTTTTGTATTGATCGTCTCCCGGATGTTTATTCTATGTTCTTCCGCTGCCTCGCCGGGGGGCGGATCCGGATCCCCAACAGTGGTATCAGAGCCAGTGTTTTTCGGATCTGATCATACGAATTGCCTAATTATATCAAATTAAATTTTCATATCGATTGAAACAAACAAAATTCGAAGAATCAGTCACGGCACCGCCGTGCGTGGCGGCGCCCCTCCCCACGCGCACTCGTGCACACGGCAGCGCGATGGTCACGCGATGACCTTGCAAGTCGTGCGGCCGATGGAAGCGATTGTGTGCTCGGGCTGCGCGAAGGATGGCGATGCGTCGCGCAAATTGTTGCGCATGGAATGGCGCCTCCCTCGCTGCTGGAACGTCGCCTCCCTCGTGGTGCAGCGCGCGGCCGTGCGCCTGGAGTGGCGCGACGATGCGCGAATGGTGGCCCGTCGCCTCGATCGCCGCTGCACAATCGTTGCGCTGCCTTGCGCTTGCTGGCCGATGATCTCGCACGCTTGGCGTCGGCTGCTGGTCGCTGGTCGGACAAATTGTGCCGCACGATGGCGCGCGATGGCGTCGCGCTTGTCGCGGCTGCGTGGCCTTGTGACGCGCAAAATTTTTCATGGCGGCGCCGCCGGCCGGCCGCCGCTCCGGCGAGTCTCCGGCGATGTCGTGACGGCTGGTCTGATTTCTTCTAGGGTTTGGTTCGGGCCTGTCCCGGGCAGCCCGTGAAGTTTTCGGGCCGGTACGCGATGTCGGGCCCGGTTTTGATCGATTTTGAAATTTTAAGTCTTTGGGCCTAAAATTGTTTTAAGCCCAATATTGATACAATTAAAATAAGTAGAATGTGATTTTAATTATGAAATATGATTTTGTAATAAAATATGATTTTGTTGATTAAAATTTGTTTTATCGGCAAAATACGATTTTATTATAAAATACGATTTCGTAATTAGAATATGATTTTACGATAAATAATTAGATTATTTAAATTATGCATGTTAATTAGATTAATTGCATGATTGGGGTGATCGAGAGCCGTGCCCAATGTGTTAGGTATATGCAATAGGTTTTATTTGATTTCGGTTTTAAATATTTGATTATCATTTAAAGTGGGCCTGTTTGTGGCCCGTTCCCACCCCTTGATAAATGTATCCCTTATTTGTCATAGTTAATTTAAATGTAAATTACTAGATTTAGTGGGAGGACATCCGAAGACGGTGGAGATGACGATCAAGATATTGAAGACCGAAGATCTGTAAAACCGGAAAGCATTGTAATAGGATTGCATTGCATATTGCATTACCCCTAGGATTGGACCCAGGTCCGTGGCTGGCAACCACGGACCGCATAGCTCTCGCGATCGATCATCCCAATGTTACTTTATATATGTTGATATATAGAATAATTGAATCCGCATGTTTGCATGTTTTAAATTAGATTTAAATATGCATGAGACCAAATTTTTTTCAAAAATTAAAATCCCTCGTTTTAAATTTGATTTGAAACTTATACTCATATCAAATGTTTATTCGATAAACAAAAGGGTATTTAAAATTGTTTAAATTAACCCTACCTTCCATCAACAATGGGTTGGGTGCGATGCTACCCGTATACATGACCCGGCTCATATTATTGAGGGGGTCATGTATGCCGGAAAGCTGTCCACGTCATTGAAAATTGTTGTGAGTCGGT
>KQ988500.1:40800-52608 GCA_001598015.1 Dorcoceras hygrometricum
GCATGCATTGAGTCAAACTCAGACTGCATTGCTTCAAGCCATAAGTTAGAATCAGCATCGGAAATTGCCTCCTTGAAAGTTCTTGGATCAGATCCAACAACTTGATCACCTTGATCATCTTCAAGGAGAAAACCATATCTCTTAGGAGCCCTAGGAACCCTTTCGGATCTCCTAGGTGCGACCATTTCTGGACAGATTAGAATCTGCATCGGAAATTGCCTCCTTGAAAGTTCTTGGATCAGATCCAACAACTTGATCACCTTGATCATCTTCAAGGAGAAAACCATATCTCTTAGGAGCCCTAGGAACCCTTTCGGATCTCCTAGGTGCGACCATTTCTGGTATTGGCTCCATAGGTACAGGGGATTCACTTGGTACTTCGATTGGATCTCGAACCTCTTCGAGTTCTACTATTCTGCCCTTTCTATCAAGTAGAAATTCCCTTTCCATAAAGGTGTCATTCCTAGAAACAAACACTTTTGTCAAGCTGTGATAGTAGAAGTAGTATCCAATGGAATTCTTTGGATACCCAATGAAGTAGCATAAGATGGATCTTGTATCCAGCTTATCTCCCACTGTCTGCTTCACGTAAGCAGGACATCCCCAAATCCTCATGAATGAGTACTTGGGTGGTTTGCCCATCCATATCTCATAAGGAGTCTTATCCACTGCCTTGGTGTGGACATTGTTCAACAACATTACCGCCGTTTCGAGCGCATAGCCCCAAAACAAGGTAGGAAATTCAGTGAAGCTCATCATAGATCTAACCATGTCCAACAAGGTCCGGTTACGACGCTTTGCTACACCATTGAGCTGTGGTGTGCCCGGAGGGGTCCACTGTCCGAGAATCCCATTCTCTTTCAGATAGTCTTGAAATTCAGCACTTAAGTATTCACCACCTCGATCAGATCGAAGTGCTTTAATACTTTTGCGTAATTGATTTTCTACTTCAGCCTTGAATTCTTTGAACCTTTCAAAGGATTCAGACTTGTGCTTCATTAAGTACAAGTACCCATACCTAGAGTAATCATCGGTAAAGGTGATGAAGTATGTGTGACAATATTTAGTACCAATACTAAACGGGCCGCATACATCAGTATGGATCAACTCCAATAGGCCTTGAGCATGCTCACCCTTGCCCTTGAAGGGTTGCTTAGTCATCTTTCCCTTAAGACAAGATTCACAAGTCGGTAGGGAGTTAATGTCTGACATATCAAACATGTCACTCCTAACAAACTTGTTCATTCTACTTAGAGAAATATGACCTAGCCTAGCGTGCCAAAGTTGTGCTGGGTTAAAATTATCGTGTTTCCTTTTAATCGTTGTTGTATGTGCTTCGACATCGCGAGTTGGAACGTCTTTCAATTTTAAGGTGTATAAATCGTTTTCGCGTTCCCCAATTCCTATTAAACATTCATTCTTGTAAATATTGCAAATCGAATTAGCAAACATACAATAATATCCATCACTATCAAGCATAGAAACAGAAATAATGTTCTTTATTAATTCGGGAACAAATAAAACGTTTCTCAATAACAAATTAAAATCAGAAGACAGAAATAAATAAACATCTCCTATAGCTACTGCACCAACTCTTGCTCCATTGCGAAGCCTCAAGTGGGTCTCACCCTCTTTAAGACGTCGGCTTTTTGTCATCACCTGAAAATCATTGCAGATATGAGATCCACATCCGGTATCAAGTACCCAAGAAGTCGAATTAAGAGACATATTTATTTCAATATAGAACATACCTTTCGCAGTTCGCAACTGCTCGAGGTACTCCTTGCAGTTCCTCCTCCAATGCCCAGCCTTGTGGCAGTGGTGGCAAACATCCTCAGCCTTGTTCGGTTTGGAAGCCTTTGCCTTTGGCTTCTTTGCGTACTTTTCCTCATTCGCAGGAGCAGAATGCTTCTTGCTCTTGCGTCTGGGCCACTTCTTCGCAGAGGAAGAAGAGCCCATAAGGAGGACGGGTTTGTCCTTCTTTATGGTTCCTTCAAACACCACAAGCATGTTAACCACCTCTTCAAGGGTGGCTGCCAACTTGTTCATGTTGAAGTTAACCACAAAGGGGTCAAATGCAGCGGGTAGCGAGAGGAGAAGTACATCCACCGACAGCTCGTGTGGAAGCGCAATATCAAGGCCCGACAGCTTTTCAATGAGCCCAATCATACGAACCCCATGCTCGTGGACCGAAGTCCCATCGCGCATGCGGCTTGTCATAAGCTCCTTGAAAGCCGTGAACCTCTCATATCGAGAGTTCTCCCCATACAGTTCTTTGAGATGAAAGAGTATGTCAGCATTATACTTTTTCTCTCAAAGCGCCGTTTGCATTTCATTGGACATCGACGCCATCACATAGCATCGAGCTTTAACCTCGTCGTCCCACCATTGTTTAAGTGTTACCAGCTCCTCAGGGCTGATATCGGTAGGGGCTTCCTTCGGAGGACTCTTCTCTATCGCATAAAGAAGTTTCTCCGAAGCCAATACAAGATTGAGGTTGCGGAGCCAGTCTTGGTAGTTCAGACCGGTGAACCTGTTGCTATCCAGTACAGCAGCGAGCGGGTTTTTCATCGAAACCATTTTATAATGCAGTAATACTGAAAGGAAAACAGACAAACATCACTAACTATATATAAAATAATCACTAAGACATAAAACATGGTCGTTAAGTTTTATGAATTACCCTCCCACTATTTTAACGATTTCACCACCCTCTAATGAAATCGAGAAAACAGGTTTCTTTAGTGGGTACACGGAGCCAATCAAGCGATCATGGACCCGAATAATATCAGCCATCCATGACCCCAAAAGGGTAGTTGCCGATTGCAACCGGTGCAACCTCCATGTATTCACCTCACGTTCAGTAAGGGCCCAATAATATGACGCCGTTTACTATCACGTGTCAAGATGACCCATCAATGTAGAGTCGTGAAGAACGGTCCCCTTAACGTCCCCAATAATATGAGCCAACGTTAAAGGGAGTTCCAACCGACTCACAACGATTGTCAATGGCGTGGACAGCTTTCCGGCATACATGACCCCCTCAATAATATGAGCCGGGCCATGTATACGGGTAGCATCGACGTACACCCATTGTTGTTGGAAGGTAGGGAAATTTAAACAATTTTAAATACCCTTTAGTTTATCGAATAAACATTTATCTTGATATTAGTTTTAAATCATATTTAAAACGAGGGATTTTATTTTTGAAAATTTGGTCTCATGCAATATATTTTAAATCGCATTTCAAACATGCGGATTCAACTAACTATACATCACATATATATAAACATTGGGATGATCGATCGCGAGAGCTATGCGGTCCGGGGTTGCCAGCCACGGACCTGGGTCCAATCCTAGGGGTAATGCAACATGCAATGCAATCCAATTACAATGCTTCTGGTTTTACAGATCTTCGGTCTTCAATATCTTTGATCGTCACTCCACCGTCTTCGGATGCCTCCCACTAAATCTAGTAATTTACATTTAAATATACCATGACATATAAGGGATACATTTTTGAGAGCTATGCGGTCCGGGGTTGCCAGCCACGGACCTGGGTCCAATCCTAGGGGTAATGCAACATGCAATGCAATCCAATTACAATGCTTCTGGTTTTACAGATCTTCGGTCTTCAATATCTTTGATCGTCATTGTCCACCGTCTTCGGATGTCCTCCCACTAAATCTAGTAATTTACATTTAAATATACCATGACATATAAGGGATACATTTTTCAAGGGGTGGGAACGGGCCACAACCGGCGAGGCAGCGGAAGAACAAAATTAGGCCGGAAAACGTTCAATACATTCAATAATAACACAATATGAACCATTCATAGGGTGTTTCTCGGGGTATTACCTTGCTGGCGAATTGCGCCTGGCTCCAACCGGAATTACAAGAAGACCGGCTGGCGGATCCGGATCCCGTCTCCCGGCGAGGCAGCGGAAGAACAAAATTAGGCCGGGAAACGTTCAATACAATTAAGATCTACTGCAATATGAACCATTCATAGGGTGTTTCTCGGGGTATTACCTTGCTGGCGACTTGCGCCTGGCTCCAACCGGAATTACAAGAATACCGGCGCTTCACGGTAGGCGGCTGTAGATTCGTCAATCAGGTCCATGACCAGAAGGGAGACTCCTTTGTCATCCTGCACTAGAAGGCTTGACGAGATCAGCGTGGACGGATTCTCCTCGAAAAACTGATCGGAGCAAGTCTGATCAATTAGCGGCGGCGGCGGTGGAGGAAGGGGGCGGCGCACTTAAGAGATCTAGCGTTAGGGTTGTAGTGAGTATCTCATTTTATGATTAAGGCCTTAAGTCTAATTAAATAGACTAGTGATAAACTTGGACCGGCCCAACGGGCCCGGGTCCAACGTATGAACATTCGGTTCATCCCTATCACCATGACTTCATCATAACTCCGATCGCCGATCAGATCGGACCAATCGACTCAGTTTCCAAAACTGAATACTATCATCTGAAAAACCATTTTCTCAGAACCCCAGTGCAAAATGACCGTTTTTCCCCTCAACAGCGGAAAATCACGATTTGACCTCTGTTGAATTTTAGGAAGTCGCACTCCCCGAAATCCTCTCCCCATGCTCAACACATTGAGATCAGTCTCTGTGCGGGAATCTCGAATCCAGTACTTGTGTGACCCTCAATGGTTCTGGGATACAGCTAGCCGTGGCCCCACAACCATTGTGGATCCGGAATCACAATTCCGGACTTTCCCATCGGATCATGGTAAGAGCGTCTAGCAACATCGCCCCATGATCCCCTAGGTATCACTGATAGTGACTGCAAGAAGCAGTTGGTCGTGGTTAGCGTACAGTACGGTCCTTTAGATCCATATATCCCAATCAGATCAACGACCATTGGTAAATCGAGAGTCGCTAATGATCCGATAGCTATGCATACATCTTGGAGATCGAATAGTGACATCGCGAGTGTAACTAGGTAAACCCATTTACCTAAAACACTTCTAGTACTCTGGCTAGATATTTATACACTATTATCCCCTCAGATAGCATAGGATATCCACGCATGTCTGCGAGCGGTGAATCCTCGACAACGAAGCATCGACTCCTACATGCATCGGGGTCTCACCCAATCCCGCCGTCCAATGACCCCAAGTGAGTCGGCAAACGGGTCAAAGTGAGACGCCTATCATGTAGAGTCTCAATGACGTTTCGAGTCGTGAGAACTAATCAGTACAACCAAGACCTCGGACTTATCCACTCGACAAATGGTAACCACTTGGAAAGTACGAACGAGGGTAGTTCGATAGATCACCAGGTCACTATCTATCTGCATGCTCAGAACATCACAATGTTCCCTACCAATGAAACATGGTACTTCGCATCGCAGATACTAGTCTCAAGCTCGGGCGACCTTATCCTCATTTTGACGCCCCAATCGACTAGGAACGTGTTCAGAATACACAGTGACTATTAGATGTGTTTCATGATAGCCGTCATACCCACTATCACATCTAACATACACTATAGTGCATTCTAGGTCTTTACTCAACGCAATTGTTAATTGTCATAAAACACAATGAAAGTAAAGAATGCCATAAATAAATGCGAATATTATATATAAAGATTGTCATATACAAGAGTCTATAAACCCACACGCCACAAGTTGGCTAGTTGGGCATCTACTCTAACATAAACATATCTTGAAAACTCTTCAGAGCACTTGAATAAATTTTAGCTTCAAAACAGAACACGTGCTACTGAATCACTTAATTTATTCAGATTTGGATAAAAACGATAACTGAACTACCAGATTCTCTTTCATTTCTCTTATTTTGTCCCATGAGCTGAAAACAGCCCAACCAAAATAAGATCTTGGCATCCACACAGAGCTCGCGCATTCTGTGTTAGCTCGACAAATGAGAAAACTGAAGTTCAAAAATCATTTCTCACCACTTCTTCATAAAATAAGCTTTTCAAAACTTTTCAAACCTTTTAAAAACAGATAGCACATGCGTTTTAAAATAAATGCTCGTTCAAGAACAACCTGCTCTGATACCACTTGTTAGGAAAGGATCAGATCTCACCAGGACACCTAGAAGAGACGTGATATCTGATTAGACAAAAATGAGGTGCAATACCACAGTGTCCTTGAACATATATGAGCACCGAGAACAGATCTGGATTGGCAATAAATTACCAAGCGGAAGTATCCAGAACTGAGCTCTAATTTTAAAACACACCAGCTGACACGTCAACCAGCAGGCACCTCAAATATGCGAAAATACAAAATCTCCAGAATTGCTCAACACACGAAATGAACCCGAAAATGCAACTCAAACACTCAAATAGAGATCTTAAACCAGCAGAACTTCTATTTATCGATTCATTCCAACGATGATTCTCAATTACAATTCGAGGTCTCACAGGTACAAAGACTACCAAAGCTGGAAAAAGGAATACCATGCGTGTATGCAACATGCTGGAATACAAGCATATACACCTATGCAACACAGCAATAACACAATAGCATACAGAATCCTCAACAGGACACAACCAGCAGGCACGGCCATTCCACATACCAGCAACTACAATCATCCAAGCCATAATCTCGCCGTAATATAAGCTCAACTCCGTACCTTAATTCCCACAAGGAACGAAGCAAGTCACAGCCTGCACAAATCTGTCCAAATACACAATGCACAGATTTCAGGGAATTGCAACCAAACTCACGGCCAACCACTACTATCACACGGCCAGAACTCAAAGCTCACGGCTGGAATTTAAACACTAAAACCAGCGCTCAATCTAACCCATACAACTTAACAGGAAGCTAATATAAAGGCTAGGAACAAGATCTCGAAGCTAATTCGAAAAGCTACCTGCAACTTCGAAATGCACAAACACGAACAGCAACTTCGTGCTTTTCCTCCAGCTAAATACAGCCTCTAAAAACGGTATAGGGTGAAAGAGCTCTTCGAAAGGAGTCCAACGCTACCTCGCACGAGCAAAACAACCACCGGAAATGCTTGGAATTCGCCGGAAAACTCACGGCTGAACAGTGCTCTAGGGTTCGAAAGATAAGGAACGAAAGGCTGGAAAAATTCTAAGTATAGAATCTGGTATCGAATTTGAAGACCAAGTCTTCCTATAAATAGCACTAGCAATGACTCGAACCAATTCAAATAATTGTCCACCGACAAAAACCAGCAGGCACAATCAACCAGCAGACGCAAAGAAACCAGCTGCTGAAATCTCAAACCACGCTAAACAAATCCAGTCGCTAGCTACAGTAACCACCACCAGCTGCAAGATACAGTAGCGAACAATCTCTCGCAGCTGGACAACCAGACGCTGGTTCAAAAATACAAAAGCTAGACAGCCAGTCGACCGGACATTAAAATCAATCACAAAGGAAACCATCGACTGGTCCTCAAAATGGCGTCGCACCAACTTATCCAGCCGACGTCACATAGGATGCTCAATCCTTAATACCAGCTGCTGGTCATCCAGAAGCAAGACACAAAACAACGTACAACGCTTCCCTCGTCTGGTACCAGTCGCAACGTACCAACACAACCAGTCGCAACATCTCACGAACACCAGTCGCAACATCTCCTCGTAGCTGGTACCAGTCGCAATACTTCAAACGACGGCGTTTCATGGCCTGCACTACCAAAACAAGCTACGACTGTTTTCGCCACCGACCAGCTGCTAGCCCACAAACATCTTTTGCCTCAAAAAACTCAAAATACAAGAAAAAATCCAGAATTGCTCAACACATGAAATGGAACCCGAAAATGCAACTCAAAACAGAGATCTAAACCACAAAATCTCATAATCAACCGATTAATTCCAACGATTAATCTCAATAACAAATCCAGGTCTCACATTTCTCCCCCACTAAAAAGGATTTCGTCCTCGAAATCAAACAACAATTCTGAAAGCACAACACAACAACTGAAACTCGAAGCAACAACAAGAAACTAAACAAAAACTCGCCCAACAAAAGCTAAGAGCTCAAGATAACCAAGCAAACACTTTACAACAACTAAGGAAGAAAACCAGCAAAACTACAAGCGACTGGAAAATCTAGCTCAACAGCTACTCAAACAGATGCGGCCACTCACGTTGCATCTTCTCTTCCAGCTCCCAAGTAGCTTCTTCCCTGCCATGTTTGCTCCACTGCACCATCACCAACGGAATGGTCTTATTCCTCAACTGTTTCTCTTTTCTGCCAAGGATCTGCAAAGGGTATTCCTGATAGCTCAACGACTGATATAGCTCTACCTCGTCAGTCCTAAGCACATGAGACGGATCGGGCTCATACTTCCTCAACATGGAAACGTGAAAGACGTCAAGCAAAGAAGATAACTCGGACGGCAACAACAGACGATACGCCAAAGGGCCAATCCTCTCGACAATCTCATACCATACAAAGCCTCGAAAGGCGCCATGCCAATCGTTACTTGGTAGCTGTTATTATACGAAAACTCAACCAAAGACAACGCGTCTTGCCAACTACCTCCGAAATCCAACACAACAGCACGCAACATATCCTCTAACGTCTGGATAGTTCGCTCAGATTGGTCTCTGTCTGGGGATGATACGCGGTACTCATAGCCAATCTAGTGCCCAGGGCTGTCTGCAAACTCTTCCAAAACCTGGAAGTAAACCTCGGATCTCGGTCAGACACGATTGAAACAGGCACACCATGCAATCTAACAACAAAATCAACGTACAGCTTCGCCATCTTCTTCAACGAGAAGGTCATCCCATAGGGAATGAAGTGCGCAAACTTAGACAAATGGTCTACAACTACCCAAACAGCATCGCATCCTCGGCTGGAACGAGGCAAATGCGTTACGAAATCCATTGCATTGTGCTCCCAATTCCATTGGGGCACCTCTAAACTCTGCAACAAACCACCAAGTCTCATCCTTTTGGCCTTAACCATCTGACAGTTCAAACAACGAGCGACGAAACCAGCAACATCGCTCTTCAGGCCAGCCCACCAAAAGTGCGGCTTCACAGCATGGTACATCTTCCGTGCACCAGGATGAACACTATGTCTGCTACAGTGCGCTTCTCGAAGGATCTCCTCCTTCAAATCAATCAAATTGGTCACAACCAACCTGCCCCGGAAACGCAAACAACCATTGGACGAGACAGAATAGTCCTCAAGTTCGCCAGCCCTGACTTTCATCTTCAACTCGTGGATTGACAGATCGGTCCTTTGAGCTGCTCGAATGCTAGAAACAATCTGCGATTCCACTTGGATAGACGAAACCATCACACAACCTTCAGCCGGGTAGAATCTCCAACCCGTAGTGTTAAGATGCTCTTGATCCTTGGAGATGTACAGCGACGCAAGCATCTCACTAGCCTTCCTGCTTAACGCATCAGCCACTACGTTCAACTTCCCAGGCTGGTATTTAATCTCACAGTCAAAATCCTTAAGCAGCTCCATCCATCTACGCTGTCTCATGTTCAAGTCAGGCTGCGAAAACAGATACTGCAAACTCTTGTGGTCGGAGTACACCACAAACTACTCGCCATACAGGTAATGACGCCAGATCTTTAATGCAAAGACCACCACTGCTAACTCCAAATCATGAACTGGGTAACGAGTCTCGTGCGGTTTCAACTGCCGCGAGGCATACGCAATGAATCTACCATTCTGCATCAACACACAACCCAATCCATTCATCGAAGCGTCAGAACAAACAACAAAACCACCTGAACCGGACGGCAAAGCCAACACAGGCGCAGTAGTTAACTTCTCCTTGAGCAGTTGAAAAGCATTCTGACACTGCTCAGTCCAAACAAACCGTTTATCCTTCTGGGTCAATTGGGTCATCGGCTTTGCTATAGATGAAAACCCCTCAATGAAACGACGATAATAGCCAGCCAGACCTAAGAAACTGCGAATCTCAGACACATTTCTCGGTCGCTCCCAGTTCAACATGGCATCCACTTTACTGGGATCCACAGAAATGCCATCTGCTGAAATGACATGGCCCAGAAATACTACGCGGTCCAACCAAAACTCGCACTTGGAAAACTTCGCATACAACTGCTGCTCTCTCAGCCTAAGAAGAACCATTTCTAAGTGCTCCTTGTGCTCCCTCGGAGTCTTCGAGTAAACTAAGATGTCGTCAATAAAAACAATCACAAACTGATCTATGAACTCTCGGAAGACTCGGTTCATCAGATCCATGAAGACTGCAGGTGCGTTTGTCAACCCAAACGGCATCACCAAAAACTCAAAATGTCCGTACCTCGTACGAAACGTAGTCTTCGCGACATCTTGTTCCCTTACTCTGAGCTGTTCACAGTGTGGTAGTAAGCCACTCGCCATGATACTACACCCACTTACCGGATGCATCAAACAACTCAACCTGCTGTTGCCTCGCCCATGAACTGTGGTAGTTAACCACTCGGCGCATGGTGGCTATGATCCCAGCAGTGAGATGAGAGTGCGGTATTGCCGCTCGCCCTCACATCCTGGTAAGAAACAACAACAATACAACAAGGTACAAAGACTACCAAAGCTGGAAAAAGGAATACCATGCGTGTATGCAACATGCTGGAATACAAGCATATAAACATATGCAACGCAGCAAATACACAAATAGCATACAGAATCCTCAACAGGACACAACCAGCAGGCACGGTCAATCCACATACCAGCAACTACAATCATCCAAGCCATAACCTCGCCGTAATATAAGCTCAAATCCGTACCTTAATTCCCTCAAGGAACGAAGCAAGTCACAGCCTGCACAAATCTGTCCAAATACACAATGCACAGATTTCAGGGAATTGCAACCAAACTCACGGCCAACCACTACTAGCACACGACCAGAACTCAAAGCTCACGGCTGGAATTTAAACACTAAAACCAGCGCTCAATCTAACCCATACAACTTAACAGGAAGCTAATATAAAGGCTAGGAACAAGATCTCGAAGCTAATTCGAAAAGCTACCTGCAACTTCGAAACGCACGAACACGAACAGCAACTTCGTGCTTTTGCTCCAGCTAAATACAGCCTCTAAAAACCGGTATAGGGTGAAAGAGCTCTTCGAGAGGAGTCCAACGCTACCTCGCACGAGCAAAACAACCACCGTAAACGCTGGGAATTCGCCGGAAAACTCACTGCTGAACAGTGCTCTAGGGTTCGAAAGATAAGGAACGAAAGGCTGGAAATATTCTAAGTATAGAATCTGGTATCGAATTTGAAGACCAAGTCTTCCTATAAATAGTACTAGCAATGACTGGAACCAATTCAAATAATTGTCCACCGACAAAAACCAGCAAGTACAATCAACCAGCAGACGCAAAGAAACCAGCTGCTGAAATCTCAAACCACGCTAAACAAATCCAGTCGCTAGCTACAGTAACCACCACCAGCTGCAAGCTACAGTAGCGAACTCACAGCTGGACAACCAGATGCTGGTTCAAAAATACAAAAGCTGGACAGCCAGTCGACCGGACACTAAAATCAATCACAAAGCAAACCATCGACTGGTACTCAAAATGGCGTCGCACCAACTTATCCAGACGACGTCACAGAGGATGCTCAATCCTTAATACCAGCTGCTGGTCATCCAGACGCAAGACACAAAACAACGCACAACGCTTCCCTCGTCTGGTACCAGTCGCAACGTACCAACACAACCAGTCGCAACATCTCACGAACACCAGTCGCAACATCTCCTCGCAGCTGGTACCAGTCGCAATACTTCAAACGACGGTGTTTCATGCCCTATGCTACCAAACAAGCTACGACTGTTTTCGCCACCGACCAGCTGCTAGCCCA
>KQ988501.1:54811-64881 GCA_001598015.1 Dorcoceras hygrometricum
GATTAGAGTTGAATGATATTCCTGTCGTCCGAGAGTTTCCCGACGTGTTTCCAGACGAGATACCTGGATTCCCTCCTAGGCGTGAGATCGACTTTAGTATCGAGTTGGTGCCAGGTACCGCCCCGATTTCTAGAGCTCCGTATCGGTTGGCGCCAGCAGAGTTGAGAGAGCTGAAGGATCAGTTGAGAGATCTCTTGGAGAAAGGCTTCATCAGGCCGAGCATGTCGACTTGGGGAGCTCTGATTCTTTTCGTGAAAAAGAAGGATGGATCCATGAGGATGTGTGTGGATTTCAGACAGTTGAATAAAGCAACAGTGAAGAACAAGTATCCTTTGCCGAGGATTGATGACTTGTTCGACCAGTTGCAGGGATCGGTCGTGTACTCGAAGATTGATTTGCGCTCTGGTTATCACCAGCTGCAGATTAGAGACGCTGACATGGCGAAGACAGCTTTTCGGACTAGATATGGGCATTACGAGTTTCTTGTCATGCCATTTGGATTGACAAATGCCCCAGCTGTGTTCATGGATTTGATGAATCGCGTCTTCAGCGAGTATATTGATCGGTTCGTGATCGTCTTCATTGATGACATCCTGATTTACTCGAGGAGTATGAGAGAGCATAAGGAGCATTTGAGACTGGTGTTGCAGCGATTGAGAGACTCGCAACTCTATGCTAAGTTCAGCAAGTGCGAATTTTGGCTGGACAGAATTATCTTTTTGGGTCATGTGATTTCAGCACAAGGAATTCGGTAGATCCGAGCAAGGTCGAAGCGGTTCTTAACTGGGAGAGACCTAGGAATATTTCTGAGATCCGTATTTTCTTGGGTTTGGCTGGCTATTACAGGCGTTTTATAGAGAAGTTTTCTTCGATAGCCAGGCCTCTGACTCAGTTGACTCAGAAGGATAAGAGATTTGTGTGGACTGATGAGTGCGAGTACAGTTTTCAGATGTTGAAGGAGAAGTTGACTAGTGCTCCTGTGTTAGCTCTACCGTCTGGATCCGGAGGATTCGTGGTGTGCTACGATGCTTCTCTCAATGGTTTAGGATGTGTGCTAATGCAGAACGGGTACGTGATTGCCTATGCGTCTCGACAGTTGAAGCCTCACGAGACGAGGTACCCTGTTCACGATTTGGAGTTAGCTGCGATAGTGTTTGCCTTGAAGATTTTGCGACATTATCTGTATGGTGAAGAATTTGTGGTGTACACCGACCACAAGAGCCTGAAATATATCTTCACGCAATCTGATTTGAACATGAGGCAGCGACGATGGATGGAATTACTCAAGGACTTTAACTGTGAGATTCAATATCAGTCTGGGAGGATGAACTCGGTTGCCGACGCATTGAGTAGGAAGACCCAGCCTGCAATGCATTCGTTTTTGAGTGCTTCGAGAGTCTATGAGCAATTGAGTACTTCAGGTTGGAGATTTCAGCCGAGCGATCAGTTCTTTGTGGTTTCTACGATGCAGGTTGAACCACAGCTTTTTCAGGACATCAAGGAGGCGCAGAGGACTGATCTGATTTGAACATGAGGCAGCGACGATGGATGGAATTACTCAAGGACTTTAACTGTGAGATTCAATATCAGTCTGGGAGGATGAACTCGGTTGCCGACGCATTGAGTAGGAAGACCCAGCCTGCAATGCATTCGTTTTTGAGTGCTTCGAGAGTCTATGAGCAATTGAGTACTTCAGGTTGGAGATTTCAGCCGAGCGATCAGTTCTTTGTGGTTTCTACGATGCAGGTTGAACCACAGCTTTTTCAGGACATCAAGGAGGCGCAGAGGACTGATCCCTATATCCATGAGTTGAGGATTAAGGCCCAGAATGGTCAGTCTAAGGATTTCTCTGTTTCTTCGGATGGTTGTTTGAGATTCCGAAGGAGATTAGTGGTTCCAAACTTGATTGATTTGAAGGAGGCCATCATGAATGTGTTGGATGACGGTGGCGGATCCGGATCCCGTCTCCCGACGGCGCAGCGGAAGATTAAAATTAGCGCCGGGAAACGTTCAATACAATAAAACAGCACTATAAACTACGAACCATTCATAGGGCGCTTAGTAGATTACCTTGCTGGCGACTTGCGCCTGGCTCCAACCGGAATTACAAGAAGACCGGCTCTTCACGGTAGGCGGCTGTAGATTCGTCAATCAGGTCCACGACCAGAAGGGAGACTCCTTCATCAGCCTGCACTATAAGGCCTGACGAGATCAACGCGGACGGATTCTCCTCAAAAAACTGATCGGAGCAAGTCCGATCAATCAACGGCGGGCGGCGGCCGACGGCGGGAAGCGGCGGCAGCGGCGGCGGCGTGGGAGGAGAGGGAGAGGGGGCGGCCGTGCTTTAGGGTTAGGGTTGTGTAATGTGAATCACTTGTTAAGTTGTCACCAATTAATCCTTAAGTCTAATTAAATAGCCTAGCAATGGACTTGGACCGGCCCAACGGGCCCGGGTCCAAAATGACGATATCCATCGCTGTGACTTCATCGTAAGTCCGATCGTCGATCAGATCAGACCGATCGAATCAGTTTCCAAAACTGAATGATATGATATGAAAAACAATTTTTCAGATCATCCAACCCTAAATTGCAATTTAGTCCTCCAACTTTTGGAAATTGCAATTTGACCCCTGTTGACTTCTGGGAAGTCGCACTCCCTAAAATCCTCCTCCTATGCTCAACACATTGAGCTCAGTATCCGTGCGGGAATCTCGAATCCAGTACTTGTGTGACCCTAAATGGTTCAGGGATACAGCTAGCCGTGGGCCCACAACCATTGTGGCTCCGGAATCACAATTCCGGACTTGCCCATCGGATCATGGTAAGAGCGTCTAGCAACATCGCCCCATGATCCCCTAGGTATCACTGATAGTGCCTGTAAGAACCAGTTGGTCGTGGTTAGCGTACAGTACGGTCCCTTCGATCCATATATCCCGATCAGATCAACGACCATTGGTAAATCGAGAGTCGCTATAGATCCGATAGCTATGCGTACATCTTGGAGATCGAATAGTGACATCGCGAGTGTAACTAGGTAAACACATTTACCTAAAACACTTCTAGTACTCTGGCCAGAGATTTATACACTATTATCCCCTCAGATAGCATAGAATATCCACGCATGTCTGCGAGCGGTGAATCCTCGACGACTAATCAGTACAACCAAGACCTCGGACTTATCCACTCGACAAATGGTAACCACTTGGAAAGTCCGAACGAGGGTAGTTCGATAGATCACCAGGTCACTATCCATCTGAATGCTCAGAACATCACAATGTTCCCTACCAATGAAACATGGTACTTCGCATCGCAGATGCTAGTCTCGAGCTCGGGCGGCCTTATCCTCTTTTTGACGGCCCAATCGACTAGGAACGTGTTCAGAATCCACAGTGACTATTAGATGTGTTTCATGATAGCCGTCATACCCACTATCACATCTAACATACACTATAGTGCATTCTATGTCTTTACTCAACGCAATTGTTAATCATTATACAACACATTAAATTAAAGAATGCCATAAATAAATGCGAATATCATATATAAAGATCGTTTCATACAAGAGTCTATGAACCCACACGCCACAAGTTGGCTAGTTGGGCATCTACTCTAACAGAATGAAGCGCATTGTAGCCGGTACAGTGTGCATCCAGGCGAAAGGAAGATGTATCATGCCTTGAAGTGTCACTATTGGTGGGCAGGTATGAAGTGCGACATCTCTGGTTTTGTTGCTCGATGTTTGAATTGCCAGCAGGTCAAGGCAGAGAGAATGAGACCTGGTGGTTTGCTACAGAGCTTGGAGGCGCCCCAATGGAATTGGGAGCACATCGCCATGGATTTTGTAACTCACTTACCTCGATCGAGCAGGGGATGTGATGCTATTTGGGTTGTGATTGATAGACTTTCGAAGTCCGCCCATTTCATTCCCTATGATGTGAGGTGCTCTATGAAGAAAATGGCAAAGCTGTACATCGACCATGTGGTTAGATTGCATGGAGTCCCGGTTTCGATAGTGTCTGACAGAGATCCGAGGTTCACTTCTCGATTTTGGAAGAGTTTGCAAGCAGCTATGGGTTCGAGATTGGCTATGAGTACGGCCTATCACCCTCAGACAGACGGACAGTCTAAGCGAACTATTCAAACTTTAGAGGATATGCTGCGTGCAATTGTGATGGATTTCAGTGGTGGCTGGCAGGATTCGCTATCCTTGGTTGAGTTTTTGTATAACAACAGCTACCAGGTGACTATCGGGATGGCTCCATTTGAAGCATTGTACGGTCGAAAATGCAGATCCCCGATTTGTTGGGAAGAAGTTGGTGAGAGATAGCTTTCTACACCGGAGTTTGTTCAGCACATGAAGGATCAAATCGACTTGATTCAGAGTAGAATGAAAGCTGCACAAGACCGTTTCTCTAGCTATGCTAATAGAAGACGTCGACCGTTAGAATTTGAGGTTGGCGATCGAGTATTTCTCAAAGTTTCTCCTTTCAAGAGCGTGATGCGTTTCAGATTTAAAGGCAAATTATCTCCTAGATTCGTTGGTCCCTTTGAGATTATCGAGCGGATTGGACAGTTGGCTTATCGTTTGAGACTGCCTGATGAATTGGCAGCGATGCATGATGTCTTTCATGTGTCAATGTTCCGTTGGTGATGGTCCAATGGAGCAAGAATGGCAGGGAAGAAGCAACTTGGGAACCAGAAGAAAAGATGCAGCGTGAGTGGCCGCATCTGTTTGAGTAGATCATTTTATGAGATTTCGATTTCTGGTTGTGTTTTCCCTAGTTGTTATTTTCCGATTTCCCAGTTATCTTGAACTCTTAGATTTGTATTAGAGGAATTACCGTTTTGTATCTAACGAATTTCGGCATGGCTTGGATATTTGTGAATGGTATCTAGTATACTGTGTCGTGAATAAGCCGTGTTGCAACTGTGATGATTTCATTGAATTCTGCACTGAGTTTACCTTTGATTTCGGGGACGAAATCTCTTAAGGTGGGGAGAATGTGAGGAATCAGAATTTAAATTGCGATTTATCGAGTTGATTTGGGATTTATCGCATGAATTTTTAAGGTTTTGCGCGTGAAATCTGATTCCCCATTGTAATTCAGACGTTGTGCTATTGTATAGAACCAGTCGTAGCGAATTTTGGTGAAATCTGTCAACAGCAAACTACTGTAGCGAAGTCAACGTGGGTCAACATTACTATAGCTCACGTCTGGTGAATTTTGAATCAGTAGAGATGACGTAAGCGTGACGCATTGTTATCTGCTGGCAGTAGTTGCACTTAGAATGGTTGCTGCTGGCAGCAGGCGCGCAAATAAGAGAATGATGAGAAGCGACGTCGTTTGAATAAGTTGAAACGCTGCGTTTTGAGTGTTGCGTCTGGTACCAGCCGCGAGTGAATTGTTGAGAGGAATGCATTGCGACTGGGTAACCATCTGTTGGCAGCAATCCTTACGTAACCATTACGATGTCGTTTGGATTAGTTAATGCATCGTCGTTTTGATTGATTAGCGCGACCAGTCGATGTATTGTTTTAAGAGATGTCTGTTACCAGCTTTTGGCCTCTTCGCAAGGGATATCTGTCGACAGCTGGTGGAGCTCTGAGACGTCGTTTGAGTTAGTTGGAACGGTGTCGTTTTGATGTTTCCTTTGAGAATGTATCGACTGGTGGTTGCTGCTGGTTCTATCGAAAGAAAGAAATGGTATCTGCTGTAAGATATCTACTGTTCACGTCGAATGAATATTTTTGTGATCAGCAGCAGTTGGATTCGAGATATATATATATATAGAAGTGTTGATCGATACTTAGAATTATTTCGAACTGGATATTTCTTATCTCTTTTCCCAAACCCTCGATTAGCTACTGTTCACCGTGACTTTTATTCCGTCGATTACCGCCGTTCTCCGTCGATGATTTGAGCGATTTTGGTGGCGTTGGAATCTTTGGGACTTCCTCTTTCGATTGTTACCCATTTGAAGCTGTGGAACGACCTTGGAGAAGATTACAAAGTTGCTGTGTTCTTCGAGTTTTTATACCCGATAGTTCTTCCGTTAGTTCCAGCTGTTGGGTAAGGAATTCCTATCGTTCTAAGTTTAGTATTAGATGCTAGTACTTTGTTTAGAAGTAGAACCGTAGTTAGGTTCTTGACCGTAGGAATTGCTACTGAGAAGTTCTGATTCGAACTAGACATGAGTTGATTGTTGAGTTTCCTTAACAGATTTGAGGTTCTGCACAGCTTTTGCCGTGGTTGAGGATATCAGGTGAAAGCTGGTTTGCACTTACGTGAAACTGACATGTTGATTTGATTGATATATGTTCTGTTTTACGTACTGTGCATTGTATGCATTGAGCATTGATATTGATTGGCATACATGCATACATTTGAGCCTTTGACAAATTGATTTGATGACCTGATTGGGTGCCATGTTGTGACTGTCTGATTGATGAGTCGTGCCTGCAAAGTCCAACGCTATCATCGGAGTGGTGACTACCGGATTCGAGTGTCTACCACCGAGCTGTGTTGGGCTGACGGGACCCGATGATCACGGACCGATGATTTCCACCGGCTGATTGGCTGTGAGTGGTATTGAGGCTTGATTTGATTTGCCAGTTGATAGACTGGTCTAGCTATCCGATTCTTTGATAGCCCTCATGCATTCATAGCATTGATTTATGGCATGTTGCATGTTAGCTGTTTAGATAGCTCTTCGTACTGAGGCTTGACCTCGTATTCTGTATTCCTGCTTTTGTGTTTTGGGTCTGTGTCACCCATTTGCAGGATCCTCAGGTAGCCAGGCTGGACAGAGCAGTGGTACAGCTGGTCGACCCCCATTTTCATGAGTCCCAGTTATAATTATGATATGTACTGTATCGGGGGATGTCCCGTGTTTTTATGTATTGGGGATTTATTTTAGATTTGGGATTGATTGTTGTCTGGTTTGTATAAGTTTGAGTTAACTTATATTTTGACTATTGATATTTTGGATGTATGTTTTTACGTTCAGGCCCAAATGATTTCGAAAATTTTTTTAAGCCCTGATTTTAGCTTCCGTGTTTATGCGTTTATTACGTGTTAATTGTGAGTAATTAGCACGGGGCCTGACACAAGAAGCCATATAAGAATCAGCAGCGGTCGCAGGAACAAAAGCCTCAGGAGCAGAAACCTTTGGTTGTGCAACCCATTAGCGCGGTTTCATCAGTTGGCAGTAGACCTCAGTGTCCCAAGTGCCAGAAGAACCACCTTGGTCCTTATAGAAAGGGACAAAATGTTTGTTACAGATGTGGATTGCCAGGGCATGTTATTAAGGACTGCCCGAAATCAAAGCAGATGGTGACCAGCAGAGCTTACGTCATGACAACTGAGCAAGCCAATCCAGATTCTACAGTGGCTATGGGTAAGATCTTGATCGCTGGAATTCCCTCTTTAGCTCTAATAGATTCAGGTGCGACGCATTCATTTATAGCAGCGGATTTTGCTAAGAAATTACCTGTTAAACCCGACCAGTTGACTATGGGATTTTGCGTGACTGTGCCCTCTGGGGAAGAGCTGATATCTCATCATTTGTTTCGTAACCTAGAACTTAGGCTTAAAGGGAATTTAGTTACTGCTGATTTAATTGTTTTACCTATGCCTGAGTTTGATCTGATTCTAGGAATGGATTGGTTGATCAAATATGGAGTCGTGATAGATTTCAAGCATAGAACCGTAGTGGTAAAACCTCCAAGAGGAGACTGGTTCACGTTCGAGGCTAGTAAGATGTGTAAAATCCCTCGAATTATTTCAGCTCTTAAGGCCCATAGTTGTTTGAGAAAAAGGGGAGTAGGATTTTTGATAAGCTTATCATCTTTAGCAGCTTCTAACAAGCCCCAGCTTTCAGATGTAGAAGTAGTGAGCGAATTCCCCGAGGTCTTTCTAGAATACATATGTGGACTGCCACCTGATAGGGAACTGGAATTTGCAATTGATTTAGTGCCAGGAGCAGCACCCGTTTCTAGACCACCTTATCGTCTTGCTCCATCAGAGATGAAAGAACTAAAGGAGCAAATACAAGAGCTGCTAGACAAGGGCTTTATTCGACCAAGTACGTCACCATGGGGAGCCCCGGTTTTGTTCGTCAAGAAGGACGGGAGTCTAAGGCTGTGTATAGACTATTGAGAGTTGAATAAGTTCACAATTAAGAATAAATACCATTTGCCTAGAATTGAGGACCTGTTTGACCAGTTGAAGGGATCGATAGTTTTCTCTAAGATCGACTTAAGGTCTGGTTATCACCAATTGAAGATAAAGCCAGCAGACATCTACAAAACAGCCTTTAGAACACGTTACGGTCACTACAAATTTTTGGTAATGCCCTTCGGAATAACTAATGCACCCTCAAATTTTATGGACTTGATGAACAGAGTTTTCCAACCATTTTTAGATCAGTTTGTAGTGGTGTTTATCGACGATATTTTGGTGTACTCCAAGAATAGATTTGAGCATGCAAACCACTTAAGAACAGTGCTTCGGATTTTGAAAGACAAGCAGTTGTTCGCCAAGTTTAGTAAGTGTGATTTTTGGTTGGAGAAGGTGTCTTTTCTTGGACATATTATATCCAAAGATGGATTGGAAGTAGACCCAGCGAAGGTGGAAGCCGTTCGCGACTGGTCGGTACCAACATCTGTTACAGAGGTTAGGAGTTTTCTGGGTCTAGCTGGTTACTACAGACGTTTCAGTAATGGATTTTCAAGGATATCTGTTCCCTTAACCTCGCTGACTAGAAAGTTTAGCAAATTTGAATGGACCCCCGACTGCCAAACCAGCTTTGAGCAAGAAGCAGGCGTTGATTGAGGCTCCTGTGCTAACAATGCCGTCTGATCAAGGGAAATTTGTTATTTACACAGATGCGTCGAAGTTAGGATTGGGAGCTGTTCTGATGCAGGATCATAGAGTGATTTCCTACGCTTCTCGACAGCTGAAAAATCAAGAAAAGAATTATCCCACTCACGACTTGAAACTGGCAGCAGTGGTGTTTGCCTTAAAGATTTGGAGGCATTATTTATATGGGGATAAATGTGAGATATTCACAGACCACAAAAGCCTGAAATACTTCTTCACTCAAAAAGAATTAAACATGAGGCAGAGGAGATGGCTGGAGTGTTAGAGTAGATGCCCAACTAGCCAACTTGTGGCGTGTGGATTTATAGACTCTTGTATAAAACAATCTTTATATATGATATTCGCATTTATTCATTTGGCATTCTTTACTTTCATTGTGTTGTATAATGATTAACAATTGCGTTGAGTAAAGACCTAGAATACACTAAAGTGTATGTTAGATGTGATAGTGGGTATGACGGCTATCATGAAACACATCAAATAGTCACTGTGTATTCTGAACATGTTCCTAGTCGATTGGACCGTCAAAATGAGGATAAGGCCGCCCGAGCTAGAGACTAGTATCAGCGATGTGAAGTACCATGTTTCATTGGTAGGGAACATTGTGATGTTCTGAGCATGCAGATAGATAGTGACCTGTGCAGATAGATAGTGACCTGGTGATCTATCGAACTACCCTCGTTCGGACTTTCCAAGTGGTTACCATTTGTTGAGTGGATAAGTCCGAGATCTTGGTTGTACTGATTAGTCCTCACGACTCGAAACGTCATTGAGACTCTACATGATAGCCGTCTCACTTTGACTCGTTTGCCGACTCACTTGGGGTCATCAGGCGGCGGGATTGGGTGAGACCCCGATGCATGTAGGATTCGATGCATCGTTGTCGAGGATTCACCGCTCGCAGACATGCGTGGATATCCTATGCTATCTGAGGGGATAATAGTGTATAAATCTCTGGCCAGAGTACTAGAAGTGTTTTAGGTGAATGTGTTTACCTAGTTACACTCGCGATGTCACTATTCGATCTCCAAGATGTATGCATAGCTATCGGATCTATAGCGACTCGCGATTTACCAATGGTCGTTGATCTGATCGGGATATATGGATTGAAAGACCGTACTGTACGCTAACCACGACCAACTGGTTCTTGCAGGCACTATCAGTGATACCTAGGGGATCATGGGGCGA
>KQ988501.1:78874-108780 GCA_001598015.1 Dorcoceras hygrometricum
GTTGATGATGTTGATTTTGAAACACTGAGCATTTCAGATTCCAACTCATGAAAATTATGATGTTCTTCTCTTCTTTGGTGAATGACAGCGTCCGGATTTGACTCCACGAAGTTGGAAATGCTAGTCGAACCAGAACTAAGTCTGGTTTGATAGGTGAATTCTAATATTGTGGATGTTGTTCGTGACGTTATCGCACTTCATAACCATCAGCTGGTTTACTGTTCATATCGCATTTCATAACCACCAGCTGGTTACTGTTGCTTGCGACTGGTTACTGTTGCTTGCGACTGGTTTTGCTTGCGACTGGTTACTGTTGCTTGCGACTGGTTTCTCTTGCGACTGATTCATTCCCCTAAGTACCTCACTACTGATTCACATCCAACGTCTGGTTTTCTTTCAACTGCTGATTGTCCCCATCCAACGACTGGTTGTTCTTGAACCAACGACTGGTTGTTATAATGTTACTCCGTTGACCCGATAAATCGTGTTGACCACCGATATATACCCATCGACCGATCTACTGTTCACATCGACTGGTTTTCTTGCCAACAACTGATTACCTATGTCTCAGCTGGATGCTCAGTGAAAATGAGTTTTGAAGGAAGTATGAGTTTTAAAATGAAGTGAACCCCGATGCTAAGATTTGAGTTCGTTCAGTATGTGTTTAAAGGAAGAAAGTTTCAATTTAAGGATTTATGGCTTAGATAACAGACGGTCACCATGGAGGGGTGAGCAGCTGTCTCGATGTCAGTTGCCCCTTCACCATGAATAATATGCTAAGGCTGATATCAATAGTCACTTGATCAGGTGCAACACGGACCTAAGTAGAGCTTAAAGTCAAATGAAAACGATAACGCTGGGATTTGATTTTAATTCCAGAACAGAAGTTTATGATGAATGATGTTTTACGACTTCCTTTAAACTGTGATGTCTTATGTTTTACACCTGCATATTGTGCTTGTTACTCTCAGTTTTGCTTGCTGAGCCCCTAGGCTCACTAGCTTTCTTGGTGCAGGTGAGTCAGCACCGGAGCAGAAGGGAGGTGAAGTTTGAACCAGTAGCGACGTGTTAGTGTTTATCGAAGGCCTGCGTTTCCACGATGTTCATTTTGTATTTTGTTGTTTTTGTTGTCTTTGATCTTAGTCAAATCTGTATTGAGATCCGTTACAATAAAGATGAATTCAAATAGAGTTCAGTAGTTGTAATATCGCGACTTCGCATTTTGTACTTCGAAATTGTAATGAAATATGATTTTAATTTCTTGGCGCCAACGGCTGTACTTTGAATTTATTTTGAGCAAGGAAATACAACTTGTTCTATTTATTATTCAGCCCTTCTATTTTCAACCCGTGATTCCCATGAGGATTGGGCGTCACACCACCAAAAGCTCTAACAAAGCTTAAAGGCAGAATCTTTACTTACCCCAACAAGCTAGGATAGGATGCGAAATCCGACGCTTATGCTAACAGACTACACAAGGGAGATGTATCTGCGATCCTCTTCCAACTCCTCCGCTGCCTACGAAAAGGGTATGTGATGAAACGCCTTAGCAAGAGGAGTCCAGCTACCACTCTCGCTCTCGTCGGAGCTATCTACCGAAGGAAATTTGAACGAAGAAGGTTACTGTGAACAGTAACTAGGGTATCGTGACAAGATAAGGTTCACGGGAAATATTTCTAATTGTCGGGGAAACAATAATTGAACGCAAGGACCATGTCCTCTATTTATAGTCACAACTGACTAACTAGCAAACAGATCCACCGACAACTTCAGCTATCACTGCTGATATTCCAACCAACAGCTGAATCTCTCCTAAGCTAATTCCTTACGTCGATACCACGCTCAACTAAATCAAACGACGTCGCAGAGGGACATGTCACCTGCTGCCTACTGCTGATCGACTAACCAACAGCTGATTGCTCACTCAACAGGTGATCCCTCAATCAGCAGTTGGATACACGCTCAACCCAACAGCTGAGTTCTAGCGCTACACCAAAACGCTGTCGTTCCAACTAAACCAACGACGACATAGAACCACTCACTGCTGAAACACGCTAGCGCACTCTCTACTGCTCAGCGACTGTTGATCTCTCTACAACCGCTGAATACAACTACTCAACGACAGTTGCTGACGTCACCACTGCTGAACGCCATCATATAGCGATAACTCGCGCTAACTACTGATCGCTGAAATCAAGACCCGCTAGCTTCCCTAAGAGTATCGACTCAAAGCTGATATCAACAAAACCAGATTAATCTCATCAGCTTTCGGGTCTCACAGAGGAAGTGTATGTTGCACAACCTCCTCGCTTCGTAAATCATACATATCCAGATTATGTTCTCTATATGGGTTGAAGCAAGCATCCAGATCTTGGTATGATACAATGTCTAAGTTTCTTATTGAGCATGATTTCACTATAGGCACTGTTGATAAGACACTATTTAAATTTGTGAAATCTGATCATGTCATGTTAGTGCAAATCTATGTTGATGATATTATATTTGGGTCAACTAACCCCAAACTAAGCCAGAATTTCTAAGTTAATGCAGGACAAATTTGAGATGAGCATGATGGGAGAGCTGACGTTCTTTTTCTGGGATTACATGTGAGACAGCTTGACAATGGAATCTTCATCAATCAAGCAAAATATACGAAAGAACTGCTAAAGAAATTTGTCATGGACAATTGCTCAGCAGCAGCGACCCCAATGAGCTCCTCAATCAAGCTAGACAAAGACGAAGCTGGATCTGTCATTGAGGTATCTCTATATCGTGGTATTATAGGCTCCCTGCTTTAACTGCTAGCAGACCAGACATCATGTTTGCTGTCTGTATGTGTGCTAGATTTTAAGCGGAGCCAAAGCAATCTCATTATATTGCAGTAAAACGGATCTTAAAATATCTTAAAGGAACTTCCAATCTGGGTCTTTGGTATCCCAAAGACTCCGACTTTCAATTAATCGGTTACAGCATGTAGACTACGCAGGATGTAGAGTTGATCGTATAAGCACAAGCGGTACTTGTCAATTCTTAGGAGATCGATTGATTTCCTGGTTCAGTAAGAAGCAGACCTCTATTGCAACATCCTCAGCTGAAGCAGAGTATTTAGCGGCTGGAAGTTGCTGTGCTCAGATCTTATGGATTCAACACCAGCTGAATGATTATAGCATTGATGCTTCTGAAGCGCCTATTTTCTGTGACAACACCAGTGCCATCGCGATTACTCAAAATTCAGTGCTGCACTCTAGAACAAAGCATATCGACATCAGGAATCATTTCATAAGAGATCATGTGCTCAAGAAGGACGTCAGGTTGGAGTATGTTTCGACTGACCAGCAAGTAGCTGATATCTTCACAAAGCCTCTACCAGACGCTAAGTTTTCTTATTTCAGAAATATTCTTGGTCTCTTAGAACTGCCTTGATTAGTCTTTTCTCTAACAAATTGCAGGTTGAATAGCTTCTGTGTTTAACAGATCTGAGTCTACTGTTTAGGGGGAACATCGCTGAATTCAGATTTAGTAAAATTTCAGACTTGGAGGTTCTCAGCTTTAGGGGGAACGAGAGATCTAAATTAATAAGTGTTGAGTCAACTGAATATCTGAGATCTGGATACACTCAGATGTCATGTATACACAGTTGATGCTTATCCGTGATCAGATCCCGTAATACCCCTGCTGACATATTAAAACAGATCCTAAGGTTGTGACGTGTTAAGCATTTTGCGCTATTTATCTCTTTTACTTTTTCATCCTCGCGGTTAAAATTCAAAATCTTTTTAAAATATTTTCAAAATCATTTCACAATATTGTCAAAATCCTCTCAAATTATAATCGCGCCAACGGATGATTGACACGTGTTGTCATCATACGAAACGTCACATCCACATTCTCTCACCGTTTCACATTCCTCCATTACATTACGCCTTTTCACTTTTCATTATTCTTTACCTTACGCAAAATTACCTTCAAGCTTTCGTGCATTCTTGCTCTCTAGTGTTCTCTGTTTGCAGGATATTCATATTTCAGGCGTTTTCTTGCTCGATCCACTATCTGAAATGGAATCTTTGTTCATCACCAACGCTCTTCAAGTTAGATTTGAATCTGTCTTGGGCATCTTAGACAATGAGGGGATGGTACAGATATTCCGAGCCTTAGAGGCTACTGGGCTTCGAGGTTTTCTAGGATGTCCCTCTGTGTTGTATGAACAAGAACTGGAGCAGTTTTTCGATACAGCTCTTGTGCAAGATGGTGATATTACCTGTGTTGTTTCTGGGAAGTATGTAGCAATTTCTGAGACCAGGTTTTCAGGCGTCTTCAATCTGCCTACTGATGGATTAACTGATTTGTCGGAAGTGCCGTACGATTTGGTGTTGCAGGCAAGAACTCTTTTCTCTAAGTCGAGTGTGCCTGTTCAGTTCTCGTGCAATAAGAGGTTGATGAAGTATGAGTTTCGCTTGTTGAACAATATTTTTGCAAAGTCCATTACTGTTAAAGCTGGCTCGTTCGATGCCGTAACCCACGAAAGATTTCTGATTATGACTGCGATACACTTTGGGATCAAGGTCAACTGGAGCAAAATTCTTTTTGAGGTTTTGGAGGAGATGGCTGACAGGACCACCAAAAGAGCCAAGGGTTTTGCAGCTCAAATATGTGTTCTTTTGAAATGCGACCCTACGGTCACCTTGGGAGAGTCGAAGACCTTCCCTCTATTGAAAATACTTTCTGCCAAGACGGTGAACACCTATATCACCACGAACAGAACCATTGATGCTCGTGGAGAATCTGATGAGCCTGAAGTGGCCAAAGTAGCGATTGTGAAGAAGAAATCTGTGTCCAAGAAGAGATCTGTTTGAACTGCTGTCAAGGACACAGCTGAGGTACAAATGGAGACAGCTGCTCCTGCTGTTAAGAAGACGAGGACAAAAACTGGGAAAGATGCTATCGTGGAGAAGGATTTGATGCTTGTGGTTGTTGCACAAGAAGCCTTATCTATCCAGGCCGTTGAACCTATCTCAGCTGTGCCAGCTGAGCGCCCTCATGCAAAAAGGCGCAAAGCACCAAAGAGAAAGCTGAGATTGTCAATAGGTTCTGAAGATGAAATTATTGAGACGGGGTCAGCCGTGGAGATAGTTGTGGCGAAAATAGAAGGGGAAGACATCTATTGATTACTTCGACACTATTATTGAACAAGTGATAGCTGAAACCGCACAAATGGAAACAGATGTGGTGGAACCAGATTTTGCCGAGAGTGTAACGATGGGAACTGATTTGAAAGACATGGAGGAAGACTCTGTGAAGTACAGGGATACTGATTTTCAGCTTGTAGAGTCTGCAACAGGAAAGGATATTGATCCAGAGCCAGTGGCAGATGTGGGATAGCTTCCTTTAGATGAAGAGTCACTGTCCATAGATGACTTATTGAAGTGGATCCCTGGGATATGATGCTTCCGTCAGTCTTTGCTGCCGAGCCCGCGAAAATAAAATTTAGCAATGGCATCTCAATTACAGGAGTCGCGGACGGGGATTGGTTCAAGGCAAATCTCCCTAAGATTGCTATAGATGATAAGGGGAAGGCGCCCCTTGTAGAGCCCGACACAATTAAAGGGCATCCGGCCCGTGAGATGTTTCACTTAATTTGCGGCGACATTGAATTTCTGGTTCAGTTGAGAGAAAAAGTGATAGATGAAGTTTCTGCATTCTTTAGTTCTTCCAGTCTTCGACATTTAGCGGTTCTGAAATCTCTTAATGGAATTGCTGCCAATGAGGAGCATGTGTTCACGTGGGGTGAAACAGATTCCGTACAAGTTTCTCTTGAAAGGAGATTGTATATAGTTGCTAAGTATAGGGTGTGAGACCTGAAATTTAATAAAGATTAATTGTTGGATTAATCGGGTCTTTAAGATTTCTGGTGGCTCAGATTTCTATTTGGAAGGTTTTTATATAATATTGGGTCGGATTTCACATTTGAAATAATTCTGGACAGTTTGGTAATTTCGCGCTAGAGACCAGCCGTTGGTTTTGTATAGGGTGTAAACGTTGTCGTTTTGACCTAGTGAACAGTAGAGATCTGTTGAATGCGTTTATTATATCAAATGTTGTGTTTTGGTTAAGGATCAGCAACAGCGCTTACGTGGATTTCAGATGTTGGCTAGTTAGCGCGTTTTGTTGTTCAGCAGATGTCAACGCGGGTCAAAGTTCCTGTAGCATGGAGCAGCGACGTCGTCGTTTTGGTTAGCGCAAAGGGAACCCAGCTGTTGGTGCGTTTCCTTTAGTAGTGATCAGCTGTTGGGTTCTTTAGGACGCCGGTTTATTTAGTTGGAACACAGCGTTTTGGGAATCAGCTGCTGGTCGCGTAAAACAATTACTGTTGAGGGATCTGTTGCATTGTTTTATCCAGCTGCTGGTTTGGTTGGTCAGCTGTTGACAGCAAGGATGACGTATCCTATGCGACGTCGTTTTGGTTAAGTTGATGCGACGCCGTTTTGCTTAGCGTTGTTTGAGAGATTCAGCCGTTGGGTTTTTCAACTGTTGGTAGTTTTAGTGTCCAGCAGTAGGAATCTGTTGTAGCGCATATCCAGCCGTTGGTTTGTGGATCAGTGCAACTACTGATTTTGTCGGTGGAATCGGCTCTTGCTGTTGTCAGATGGTGTGAAGTGTATATATATATTAGAGGACTTGGTCTTCTACTGGATTATCAGATTCCATATTTAGCGATGTTTTCTCTCGATTGTTGTTCTTCGCTTCGAACCCTAGAGTACTATTCACCGTGATCTTCTCCGGCGAATTCCCGTCGTTTCCAGTCATCTTTTTGGACGTTAGAGGTAGCGTTGGACTCCTCTCGTGAAGCTCTTTCATCCTATACCCTTTGTGGAGGTTGTAGTTGGCTTGAGCGAGATCGCGAAGTTGCTGTCTTCGACCGTGTGTTTGTGCGCACAGGTAGAACTTCGATTTGCTGTTGAGATCTTAGCCTTAGCCTTTATTTAGGCTTCCTGTTGAGTTTGTTAGGATGATTGATCGCTGGTTTGAGTTGTAACTCCCAGCCGTGAGTCTGTGCCTGTGGCCCGTGAGATTTATGCTTTGTGCGTTGGGTGTTTAGCAGGTTTTAACCAGATCTCTCGGGCTTCTTGTTGTGGTAATCGTTGCACAGAATTAAGGTACGGATCTTGAGCTTGAAATCCAGCTTGGATTAGCGTGGGATTTAATGTGAGAGCTGGTTTGAATCTCTGGTGGGGATTACCGTGAATATTGTGGTGTATTGCTTGCTGTGCATTTGTGTTATGCTAACTACTTGCTGTTATGTGCATACACGCATTTATTCACCTGAATTTCGGATCCCTTGCTTTTTATCTCATTGTATTGTGCTGTTTTTTCTTACCAGGATGCGAGGGCGAGAGGCGATACCGCACTCTCATCTCCCTGCTGGGATTGTTAGCCCTCATGCGTCGAGTGGTTAACTACCATAGTTCATGATTTGTGCAACGGCAGGTTGAGCTGTTTGATGCATCTGGTATTCGGGTGTAGTGTCAAGGCGAGTGGCTCATTACCACACTTTTAACACACACCAGTGGCCACCGATTGTTGCAGATATTGTGGAGCTATGTTTGAGTTCCTTGGCTCCCTTTTTGTTTGAAGCCTTCAGCTGTTATCCAGTGTCTCATGCATAGCATCTGCATTTTATCTTATGCTTTTCCTTAGCTATTTCAGTTGCTCTCCGTACTGGGGTTTGACCCCATGTCCCTCTGGGGCTTGGTTTGTTTGTTTGCCTGTTGTTGTTCAGGTTTCCCAGGTTATTCAGCTGGTCGTGGTGCTGACCCAGCTAGAGGTGCCCCAGGAGGTGGTTAGAGTATCCCAGTAGTGTATAGCATATTTATATGTATCAGTACACTTAGCCAGGGGATGCCCTGTGCTCTTGTTGTATTTTGTTGTACTCAGTTGTGGTTGTTACCAGGTATCTGATACATGTTTTTGCTGTACCGTTTTTTGTGGTGGTTTTGTTAAACTGGGATATCTATTTTGAGTATTGTCGTATTTTAAATTATATCGTTTTAAATCGTCAGGCCAAAAGCAAAAAATATTACCCGCTTTTTAGTAGCTTCCGCTTGTGTTTGTGTGATTTTACTATGTTGTGAGCACGAGTAGGGAACTGTTGCTGCGCAAGTTTTTGGAGTCACATCGAGAAAATTTTAGTTTCGGCCAACCTTGGTCGGCTATGACGCTTCAAATCATAGAATTATTATCCACTGCTCATAGTACTGTTGTGAAAGATTTGCTGACGCAGAAGCAAGCAATCCAGCTAGAGTGGACAAGGCCGTGTTGTTCAACGTTGTTTGAAGGAGCCTTTGATCGCGGTTTTTATATTCCTAGGAATCATAAAAAAATTTTTTCAACATGTTGGGTTCGGAATTTGAGATTTGTTTAAGGATCTTGGTTAGTGGAAGACGGGTACGATCGCTGGGTAAGCGGTTGTGCAACTCCTGTTTCTCAACTCTGGGAGCAGTTGCCTCAACGGATTTCATTAGACACTCTGGCACCGATTTGCTTCTTCTATGAGCCAGTTCAATATCTGCATAATTCAACATCGCCTACAGTCAAGACTTGGGGTTGGTATCGGGTTTGTACAGAAGTTTTACGGTACTCTATGTTTGGTTGTTTGAAGCCAGTTGGCAGTCTTAATCTTTGTACAGCTTTAGTGGCAGTAGGACCAGTTTTGGGTGATCGCAGGATTTCGTGAAGGATTGTAGATTATTACTCATATCGTATTCAGATTGTAGATTCTATCAGTCCTCCTTTACAGATTTGGATATTGCAGATCCCGTTGTATAGGTAGATGAAGATTCAATTTATGCGAATCAAGATGTACAGGTGGCAGAAGATCAACGCCCAGATCCTACAGTATCAAGGAGTTCCTCTACTGATTCTTCTATGCATTTTAATGCAGACGACACTCTTCTGGGTACCAAAACAGCTATTCAACAGATTATCATACCCACTACCACTGCTCCTACTACAGAACTCTCCGAACAGTTTGCTCAGCTACGGGCCTCTATTTCCCAGCTGTCCATCAAGCAGATGCGGACTCAAAGCAGCATTGGAAACCTCCAAAACCATATCTTATCAAGAATCGATGATCTTGAGAAAGCCTCTACCAACGCTCATACTCAACAAGATCAAGACCTTCGAGGTCACTTTAAAAGCGTTCACCAGGAGGTCCAAATTAAGAAAACTGCCTTATCCTTTGAAGTACTTGAACTTAAAAAAGGCATTAGAGCTCAAAGTGGCATCTTCATGACTGAATTGGCTGATATTCGTAAAGAGATCAAAGATCAATCTAAGGAGTTCGATGATAAACTGGATGCTATTCGCAATGATTTGCTTGAATTCCGTGTGGAAACACAGGAACAATATGCTTCCCTTAGTGCTAATCTTGCTGAACTCATAACCTTTGTCACTAGGGGCCATGATGACAAAAAGGGGAAAGTGGGTAGCAGCCATGGCCGAGGTCAGCCTCCTCCTGAAGATAAAAGTAAACCTGGATCTGGAGATGGTGGTAGTAGTGGTAGCAGAAGTGAGCCTTCACAAAAAAGAGGAAGCAGTGGATCTAAGCAGAGAGATTGGAGATACTGGATAAATGGATAGATCTGGATAGTTGCAAGTTTTCGGTTTTTCGGCTCTTTGTACAAATCTTTTGTACTGTGCTTCATATTTAAATATATAGCAGACTTGGAGCAATTTATTGTTGTCTCCTTTAAGTCAAAGGCTGCTAAGTTTTGTCATCACCAAAAAGGGGGAAATTGTTAAGATAAAATTTATAAGTTTTGGTGATAACAAAATAAGACTGAAAACTGAACATAAGTATTCACAGAGGATAGGAGAATTTAAGATTTCAGATTCCGTGACATCATGATTGTGAGACCCGAAAGTTAAGAAAGATTAATTGAGTTAATTAATCGGATTTTATGAGATTCAGATTTTAGCGAGCAAATCTGGATGAGCTAAGCTTTGAGTTGGTATGTTTAGCGAAGCTATCGGGTTTGTATAAGTCCTGGAATCAGCCTTGGATCAATTTAGTTTTTCAGCGAAATCTGGCCAGATGTGAGTGTTAGCCATCACTGAGTTATCGTGTTCAGCAGAAGTGATGGAATCTGGTTTCGCAGGTGTTGGATGTGAGCCAGCGTGTTTCTGTAGTGAGTAGCTAAACTACGTCGTTTGGATTAGTTGGAATGACAACGTTTTGGTTAGCGAGCGAGATACAGATTTGAGGCGTTGGTATTCAGATTTCGATCAGATCTGAGTGTTGCGTTGCTGGTTAGCATTTCAGATTTGAGTAGCGGGTGACGTGTCTAGATGCGACAGTAGATGCGGTGCGACGTCGTTTGAGTAAGTCGAGATCTGTTTGCTGTAGAGGGTTCTGTTGTGAAATTCAGATCTGAGTGGGAAGTTAGTTTTGAGACTTAAGTTGTCGGTAGGTTCGATTATTCAGATTTGAGCAGATCTGAACTTTTTATAGAGAACGTCGCCTTTGTTCTTGATTATTCAGCCTCGACACTTAGAAATATTTCCCGTGAGCAAAATCTGTCGTGATACCCTAGCTACTGTTCACCGAACCTTATATTCTTCGATTGCCCGCGATAGCCAGCTCCGATTGAAGTAAGAGTGGTAGCGCTGGACTCCTCTTGCTATGACGCTTCATTGGGTACTGCTTTTGGAAGCTTGCGTGAAGCTGGAGAGGTGTGCGAAGACATCTCCCTTGTATAGTTTGTTAGCATACGCGTCGGATTTAGTCTGCCGTTGAGGTAGCTCATTGGGTAAGTGTTAAGATCCTACCTTGTGCTTTATTTAGAGCCTTATGTTGTGTTAGAAGGATAGGACAGATTTGGTTGAGCTCGTAGCTCCCAATTCGTGGTTTCTGAGTTGCTGTCCCTGAGCTAGTATGTGAGACCTAGATTTGTAATCAAGATTTAATTGTTGGAATGTATCGGTTTTTAGAGATTTCTGGTGTTTTAGATCTCTGTTTGTAAGTTTGGTTGGCATTTTCGGGTCTGAATTAGCATTTGGAACAATTCTGGAAGTCTTCGTATTTTGGTATTTTGTGGTGAAAACTGGTTTTGTGGTAAGAACTGGTTGTTTAGTTAAAACCAGTCGTACCGTTTATTTGGCAACGTGAGAGATCTGGTAGTGCTTGAAATACCAGTCGCTGGTTTAGCGTATTTTGTATTGGGTTGGTTACGGTGTCGTTTGAATAAGTTGGAGCGACGTCGTTTTGGTGGAGCGCTAGTGTGAGATCTGATCGCGTGTGTGTGTGTGCCTGCTGGTTGTTCAGTCGAAGCAGATGTCAACGCGGGTCAACATCACTGTAGCGTGAGAAGGAAACGTCGTTGTTTGGATGTTGTGACTGGTTGTCCAGCTGTGAGAGATTGTGCGCTACTGTAGCTTGCGACTGGTGGTGCGCTACTGTAGCTTGCAGCTGGTATTGCGCGAGAGTTATCAACCAGATTTGATGACGTCAGCGATGCGACGCCGTTTTGATTAGTTGCAACGCTGCATTTTATATGTTGTGGCTGGTACCAGCTTTTGGAGATTCCCGTGATGTTTAAACCAATCGTTTGGTTGTCCAGCTTTTGGTTGAGAACCAGTCGTAGGTAGTGTTCTACGACGTCGTTTTGTTTAGCATGGTTTGAGAATTCAGCAGTTGGTTCTTTGCATCTGCTGGTTTGTTGGTGCCTGCTGGTTATGTCGGTGGATGATTTAACCAGCTTTTGCGAGATGTATTTAAGGAAGACTTGGTCTTCGATTTCGAGCACCAGATTCCATACTTAGCAAAATATTTTCCCCGATTGTGTTCTTCGCTTTGAACCCCAGGTTACTGTTCACCGTAGCCTTTCTCCGGCAATTCCCATCGTTTTCGGCCGTTGTTTGGTACGTTCGAGGTAGCGTTGGACTCCTCTTGCGAAGCTCTATCATTCCATACCACTTTTGGAGGCTGTGGTTGGCTAGTTGAGGAACGCGAAGTTGCTGCCCGATTGTGCGTTTTGTAGTGCAGGTAGAACTTCGTTCCCTTGTGATGAGATCTTGTTCCTAGCCTTGGTTTAAGCTTCCAGTATGTTGTTTTGGTAGTAATTGTGTTGGTTGAGCGTGGCTCCCAGCCGTGAGCTTCTGTATGGCCGTGAGTTTCTGTGCAGCTTTTGAGATCTGTGTGTTGTGTATTTAGCAGGTTGCTATCCAGATCTCTCGGGCCTGTTTTGTGGTAATTGTTGCACAAAAGTATAAGGTACGGATCTGAGCTTGAATTAGCTGGGAATTGGCGTGAGGTTGAATGCTAGATGGCTGCTTGTGCATTGACATGGATGTTGCTGTGTGTATATGTGATTGCTGTTGATTTTAGTTTCTATGTTTATGCATACACGCATTTCCCATATTGCATTCATATTTCGGTTGCAGCCATTGTTTCTTATCTTGTATTGCTTTTGTTGATTCTTACCAGGATGCGAGGCCGAGCGGCAATACCGCACTCTCATCTCTCTGCTGGGATCGTTAGCCACCATGCGCCGAGTGGTTAACTACCACAGTTCATGGGCGAGGCAACGGCAGGTTGAGTTGTTTGATGCATCTGGTATTAGGGTGTAGTGTCACGGCGAGTGGCTCATTACCACACTGTGAACACACCCCGTGGCCACTGTTGTTGCAGATTCTTGGAGCTGTGCTTGAGTTCCTTAGCTCCCTTGTTGGTCGAGCCTTCGGTTGTTATCCGGTGTCTCATGCATAGCATCTGCATTTTATCTTATGCATTCTTTTAGCTATATCTCCGTACTGGGTTTGATCCCATGTCCCTCTGGGGCTTGGTTTGTTTCCTTGTTTGTGTTGGTTTCAGGGAACCCAGGTTTTACAGCTGGTCGTGGTTATAACCCTGCTGGTGGTGCCCCAGGAGGTGGTTAGCGTGTCCCAGTTGCGTATAGCATATTTATATATATATGTATCAGTTAGCCAGGGGGATGCCCTGTGCTTCGTTATTGTATCCAGTAGTTGGAGTCTGATACATGTTGTGGTTGTTGTATGCTATACTGTTGGTTGTTTTTATTAAACTGGGATATATTTTGAGTATCGCTCTATTTTAAATTACATTGTTTTAAATCATCAGGCCAAAAGCGAAAATTTTACCCGTTATTTGATAGCTCCCGCATGTGTTTGTATGATTTTACTTTGTTTAGAACACGAGGACTGACATTTTTGGTATTAGAGCTTAAGCTGGGATAAGCTCAATTTTTTTGATCACACTCGAGTCTAGGCACAGTGTGGTGTGTTGTATATGCTTGGTTATGTGACTACGTGCTGCATATTTCTGTGTTATATGCTATCTATGCCGTATCTGTTCTGTTTTGCTTGATCTTGTTGAGTGTTTTCGTAGATGCCGTCTAGACGTCGTGGTAGAGGTAGGGGGCAGTTTGAGGAATCAGCAGGACAGAATGAGGATAGGCATAGTGCTCGCAGTCATCCTCGTGTTAGTGATGAGGAGGAAGTTGGTGACTTGCCTCCCCCAGTGGAGCGGATGGATGTTGTTATAGCACGGTTTCAGCGGATGAACCCTCCAGTCTTTAATGGTGATGAGTCCAGTGAGGATGCGGACTCGTGGCTCCATAACATTATTGGTCTTTTCGATCGGGTGCAGTATGATGATGATCTTCGGCTGAGTTTAGCGACCCTCTTGCTCAGGAAGGCGGCGGAGCGCTGGTGGCGAGGTGCTTCGAGTACCTTGTTAGAGACCGGTGTTGGGATCTCTTGGGATAGTTTTTGCGAGACCTTCCGGTAGGAGTATGTGCCCGAGTCTTATGTGAACGCCCGGGAGCGGGAGTTCGACCATCTGGAGCAGGGTTCCATGACTGTTCGGGAGTATGCTAGGAAGTTCTCTTCTTTGTTGGCATACGTTCCCCATGTTTCTGGCCGGGAGAGGGCCAAGCGGACTTGATTTCTTGAGGTCTTCAATGAAGAGTTGTATCAGATGGTTTTGACTAGTAAGCCCAAGACTTACGCTGAGGTTGTGGACAGTGCCATTGACATTGAGGAAGGTTTGCGTAGTCGTCGTGCTCGTAGGAAGCAGGCAGCGCTGGGTGGTCGTCCTGCTATTCAGGAAGCGCAGTCTTCTCAGTCCTCCCAGTCAGCCTATCAGCCCCAGCAGCAGCCACAGGTGGCTCAGCAGTCTGGCCGTCAGAGGTTTCGACCCCGAGGTCAGCAGTTCAAGAAGAAGTCGGGTTCTAGCTCTTCTAGTTCAGGCAGTTCGAGTAGCAGTGGATCTCGGACTGAGTTTTGCGGCTTTTGCGGTGGAAAGCATCCTTCCACTCAGTGTGTAGGTGTGCAGGGTTCCTGCAACCTTTGTGGTCAGTACAGGTGATGGATCTATGTAAACAGATCCTGATTAAGTTTTGAATTACACAAAACCTGTTGTGATTCTAACAGTTCTACTTAGTGTATAGATCTTAGCTATCGAAGAAAGATGTCGCGAAGCTGAATTTGTCCAGTCGATGGCTTACAATATAAAGTTCAGCAGTTGGTTTGGTTTATCATTGTAAATGGCAGCTGGATTAGCAATGGAGACGTCCAAAGTTGAATCAGTTGTTCGTAATCAGGCGGAGGCCAAGTTGAACCAGCAGGAGCATAGTGAACCAGTTGGAACGATAAGAACCAGCTGCAAGCGCTAAAGAAGCGATGGCTTACAATATAAAGTTCAGCAGTTGGTTTGGTTTATCATTGTAAATGGCAGCTGGATTAGCAATGGAGACGTCCAAAGTTGAATCAGTTGTTCGTAATCAGGCGGAGGCCAAGTTGAACCAGCAGGAGCATAGTGAACCAGTTGGAACGATAAGAACCAGCTGCAAGCGCTAAAGAAGGAAGGTGGACCAGCTGGAACATGAAAAGGGAACCAGCTGGAACATCTAAGTGGACCATCGATGATGATGTAATCGGTGACGTCATCATAATCAGCAGATGAAGAAAGATCAGCTGTTGCGCAAGCAGACGTTGAAGTAAAGAGAAAGCTGGATCAGCGATGATGACATCAGTAGTGATGTCATCACAATCAGCAGGGAGCTACAGTAGAACCAGTCAATGGTTGATCCAGACGCAAGAGATAAAGCGACGTCGTACAGGAAGAACATTCAGTGGCAAGCTACAGTGCAACCAGTCGAGCATACTCAAAGTTAGCGAAAGCAAAATGATGTCGTTTGAATAAGTTGATACGACAGCGTTTTTCCTTCGCGTTAAGATTCAGTTGATGGTTGCAATGATTATACCAGCAGGTAGCTAAAGTACATCCAGACGCAAGCAACAGTACATCCAGACGAGAGCTACAATGAACCAGCTGTTGCTATGCATCCAGTCGCAAGATGATGTACCAGTTGCGAGCTACAGTGGATCCAGTCGCAGGTTACAGAGAGTTGCAACCAGTCGACAAAGAATCTAGTCGCGAGCTACAGTGGACCCAGTCGCAGGCTACGGTGCTATTGCATATCCAGTCGCAGGAAATCCAGACGCAAGAAAAGCAGAAGTAGCGAAGAGTTGCAACCACGTGCAAAGTATCCAGACGTCAGAGAATCCAGTCGCAGCAGTAAAAGAGACAACCAGTAGCGAAGCAGTTGACGAAATATATTATGAAGAGTTACCAAAGCTGGATGTCAACTGCTGAGCTTGTTTCAAAATGTTGAAGACGACAAAAAGCCTGCAAAAGAAAGGACACAAAGAACAATCCCTGTCGGCGCTTTACAGAACACATTTGAACGGGAAGATTTTGTGTCCAACGGATTGAATTTGAACAGAGGCTTATATACGAGAAGAACGCCATTGAAGAGCAAGGCAGAGAGCGCTGTTGCAGAAATACGTTGATTGCACAGTGCACCAGCAGAGGGAAAATGAACCAGAAGCGAAGCTGTCAACTATCATACTAGAGAAAGCTTAATTGCAGTTGACAGCGGAGCTAGAATTAGATTGTGTAGAGCATTTCCCTAGTGTGTGAGAAACAGAGAGTAGAGCGTTTCATTGTAACAATCTCACACACAGATTCACTCGCACATTTTGTGAGTTGAGCTAAATTGATTAGCGAGTGAATCAAACCCCCCCAAATACAAACAGTTTCCGTCCAAGCACGAAGACGTTAAACTCTGTGTATGTAGTCTTTGAACAGAGACGTTAAACAAGTTCTGAGTGAACAGCCGAGGGCTGATAGTTTCTAGGAGTTCTCGCAGCTGCTGGTTGCGGGATCGGGTCTGTACACGTTGTATAGATCAAATCTTCCAGTGGAGCCTTCTGAGATGGAAGAAGGGGAGACGTAGGACATTGAGGTCCGAATTTCCAGAAACAAATCGATTGAGTTCTTTAAGCTTTCAGCACTTGCATTTATCTTAGCATCGCGTAACACATTTGATGGCATACACAGTTAGCACACTTGCACAGTCGAACAGATTTATGTTGTAAATAAATCTGTTTGAGTTGTTTTAAAATATTAGGATTCAGTTCTGGTGTTTTCTGCATGATTATAATTCATACCAGATTTGTCTCTGGTGCTCTCGCTTTTAATTGTTCAAGAACCAGAGGTATTGCACCTCATTCTCTAGATAGCAGCGCGCAAAATTTTTAATGATCCATTTTAGTAACAGCGCCTGCTAAGTACATTTGATCCTTTTAAAAACCGGTCCAACAACGGGCATTTTGCGATAGTGTGTCCGTCAGCTGGATCACAGCAGACCGCGGCCCAGCCTCAGGGTCGTGGAGGTCAGTCTAGGGGCCGTTCTCAGCAGTTTCAACAGCCCCGATGGGTGAGACTCAGTTTAGGCCGTTTCAGCAGCCTGGCCCTTCGCGCTTTGGGCAGTCGTCTCAGCCTTTCTTCTCTGGACCCCAGCATGCTCAGGTTAATGCCATCACTAGGGAGCAGGCCGAGGAGACACCGAGTCGGGTGATCGCAGGTACTTGCCTTGTCTTTGATTTTCCTACGTGTTTGTTGTTTGACACAGGTGCATCACATTCGTTTATTTCTGATTCGTTTGTTGTTGAGCGTGGTCTGTGTACCATTTCGTTGCGTGATGCTGTTTCCGTGTCTACCCCTGGCGGTGTGAGCTTGTTCTCCCTGGAGGTTTTGTTGGATGGTGTGTTGCGGTTTGGTGAGCATGTCCTGTTAGCGAACTTGATCTGTTTGATGCTTTGGGATTTCGATTGCATAGTTGGGATGGATGTGCTGTCCAACTATAGGGCCTTTGTGGATTGTTTCCATGGGATTGTGCGCTTTAGGCCTTTATCTGGCGAGAAGTGGGACTTCTACGGCCAGGATTCTAGATCGAAGATCCCGTTGGTCTCAGCGATGGAGATGTTTAGCTTGTTGTCTTTGGGGAATGCTGGCTTTATGATCTACGCTTTGGATGCGTCTTCTTCTTCCCGTGTTCAGCTCAGTTGAGAGAACTCAAGGTGCAGTTAGATGATTTGCTGGAGAAAGGTTTTATTCGACCTAGTATGTGACCGTGGGGAGCGCCCATATTGTTTGTGAAAAAGAAGGATGGCTCAATGCGGATGTGCATTGATGTTCGCCAGTTGAATAAAGCCACTGTGAAGAACAAGTACCCGTTGCCGAGAATCGATGATCTGTTTGATCAGTTGCAAGGTTCTGCGGTGTATTCAAAGATTGATATGCGTTCAGGGTACCATCAGCTGAGAGTGAGAGACCAAGATGTCGCGAAGACTGCTTTTCGTACCAGGTACGGGCATTTTGAGTTTCTGGTTATGCCGTTTGGTTTGACTAATGACCCTGCAGTCTTTATGGATTTGATGAACCGAGTTTTCCGCGAGTTTATCGATCAGTTTGTGATCATGTTCATCGACGATATCTTAGACTATTTGAAGACTCCTTTGGAGCACAAGGAGCATTTGCGGATTGTCCTTCAGACGCTGAGAGACCAGCAGTTGTATGCAAAGTTTTCCAAGTGCGAGTTCTGGTTGGATCGCATCGTATTCTTGGGACATGTGATTTCAGCCGAGGGGATTTCTGTAGATCCTAGCAAGGTTGATGCCGTTCTGAACTGGGAGCGTCCCAGGAATATTTCCGAGATTCGCAGTTTCTTGGGTCTGGCTGGCTATTATCGTCACTTCATTGAGGGATTCTCAAGTATAGCAAAGCCGATGACTCAACTGACGCAAAAGGACAAGAGATTTGTATGGACTGAGCAGTGCGAGAAAGCTTTTCAACTGCTCAAGGAAAAGTTTCTACTGCGCCTGTGTTGGCTCTGCCGTCCGGTTCAGGTGGTTTTGTTGTTTTTTCTAACGCTTCGCTCAATCGATTGGGTTGTGTGTTGATGCAGAATGATTGAGTCATTGCGTATGCCTCGTGGCAGTTGAAACCGCACGAGACTCGTTACCCAGTCCATGATTTGGAGTTAGCAGCGGTGGTTTTTGCGTTGAAAATTTGGCATCACTACCTGTATGGCGAGCAGTTTGTGGTGTACTCCGACCACAAAAGTTTGCAGTATTTGTTTTTGCAGCCCGATTTGAACATGAGACAGCGTAGGTGGATGGAGCTGCTAAAGGACTTTGACTGCGAGATTAAGTACCAGCCTGGGAAGTCGAACGTAGTGGCCGATGCTTTAAGCAGGAAGGTTAGTGAGATGCTTGCGTCGTTGTACATCTCCAAGGATCAAGAGCATCTTAACACTACGGGTTGTAGATTCTACCCGGCTGAGGATTGAGTTGGGGGTCATCGTACCAAGTGGAGCCACAGATTGTTTCCACCATTCGAGCAGCCCAGAGGACTGATCCGTCTATCCACGAGTTGAAGTTGAAAGTCAGGGCTGGCGAACTTGAAGATTATTCTGTCTCTTCTGATGGTTGTTTGCGTTTCTAGGGCAGGTTTTTTGTGCCCAATTTGATTGATTTGAAGGAGGAGATCCTTCGGGAAGCGCACTGTAGCAGACATAGTGTTCATCCTGGTGCACGGAAGATGTACCATGCTTTGAAGCCGCACTTTTGGTGGGCTGGCCTAAAGAGTGACGTTGCTGGTTTTGTCGCTCGTTGTTTGAATTGTCAGATGGTTAAGGCCGAAAGGATTAGACCTGGTGGTCTGTTGCAGAGTTTGGAAGTGCCCCAATGGAATTTGGAGCACATTGCTATGGATTTCGTGACGCATCTGCCTCGTTCCAGCAGAGGATGTGATGCTATTTGGGTGGTTATAGACCGTCTGCCGAAGTCTGCACATTTTATTCCCTATGGAATGACCTTCTCGTTGAAGAAGATGGCAAAGCTGTACGTTGATTTTGTTGTTAGACTGCATGGTGTGCCTGTTTCGATCGTTTCCGACCGAGATCCGAGGTTTACTTCCAGGTTTTGGAAGAGTTTGCAAACAGCTTTGGGTACAAGATTGGCTATGAGCACAGCGTATCACCCCCAGACAGATGGCCAATCTGAGCGAACTATCCAGACGTTGGAGGATATGTTGTGAGCTGTTGTGTTGGATTTCGGAGGTAGCTGGCAAGACGCGTTGTCTTTGGTTGAGTTTTCATACAATAACAGCTACCAAGTGACGATTGGTATGGCGCCTTTTGAGGCTTTGTATGGTAGAAAGTGCAGATCGCCGGTGTGTTGGGAAGAAGTGGGGGAGAAGCAGCTATCTACCCTTGACTTTGTGCAACAAATGAAAGATCATGTGGATCTTATTAGACAGCGGATGAAAGCTGCCCAAGATCTCCAAGCCAGTTATGCGAATAATAGGGCGTCGACCTCTTGAGTTTCAGGTTGGTGATCGTGTATTTCTCAATGTTTCTCTGTTTCGCAGCGTGATGCACTTTGGACTCAAGGGAAAGTTAGCCCCTCGTTACGTCGGATCGTATGAGATTGTTGGGAGGATTGGCCCTTTAGCGTATCAGCTGTTGTTGCCGCCAGAGTTGTCTTCTCTTCATGACGTCTTTCATGTTTCCATGTTTAGGAAGTATGAGCCAGATCCGTCTCATGTGCTTGGAACTGACGAGGTGGAGCTAGATCAGTCGTTGAGTTATCAAGAATATCCGTACATAAAGTCCAATTAAGAAATCATGGTCCCGAATAATAACAGCCAACCATGACCCTCAAAAGGTAGAGCCCAATTGCACCAGGTTCAACCTCTATGTATTTACCTCACGTCCAGTAAGAGCCCAATAATATGACGCCGATTACTATCACGTGTCAAGGTGACCCATCAATGTTGAGTTGTGAAGGACGGTCCCCTTAACGTTGTGAGACCTGGATTTGTAATCAAGATTTAATTGTTGGAATGTATCGGTTTTTAGAGATTTCTGGTGGTTTAGATCTCTGTTTGTAAGTTTGGTTGGCATTTTCGGGTCTGAAATAGCATTTGGAACAATTCTGGAAGTCTTCGTATTTTGGTATTTTGTGGTGAAAGCTGGTTTTGTGGTAAGAGCTGGTTGTTTAGTGAAAACCAGTCGTAGCGTTTATTTGGCAACGTGAGAGATCTGGTAGTGCTTGAAATACCAGTCGCTGGTTTAGCGTATTTTGTATTGGGTTGGTTACGGTGTCGTTTGAATAAGTTGGAGCGACGTCGTTTTGGTGGAGCGCTAGTGTGAGATCTGATCGCGTGTGTGTGTGTGCCTGCTGGTTGTTCAGTCGAAGCAGATGTCAACGCGGGTCAACATCACTGTAGCGTGAGAAGGAAACGTCGTCGTTTGGATGTTGCGACTGGTTGTCCAGCTGCAAGAGATTGTGCGCTACTGTAGCTTGCGACTGGTGGTGCGCTTCTGTAGCTTGCAGCTGGTATTGCGCGAGAGTTATCAACCAGATTTGATGACGTCAGCGGTGCGACGCCGTTTTGATTAGTTGCAACGCTGCGTTTTATATGTTGCGGCTGGTACCAGCTTTTGGAGATTCCCGCGATGTTTAAACCAGTCGTTTGGTTGTCCAGCTTTTGGTTGAGAACCAGTCGTAGGTAGTGTTCTACGACGTCGTTTTGTTTATCGTGGTTTGAGAAATCAGCAGTTGGTTCTTTGCATCTGCTGGTTTGTTGGTGCCTGCTGGTTATGTCGGTGGATGATTTAACCAGCTTTTGCGAGATGTATTTAAGGAAGACTTGGTCTTCGATTTCGAGCACCAGATTCCATACTTAGCAAAATATTTTCCCCGATTGTGTTCTTCGCTTTGAACCCCAGGTTACTGTTCACCGTAGCTTTTCCCCGGCAATTCCCATCGTTTCCGGCCATTGTTTGGTACGTTCGAGGTAGCGTTGGACTCCTCTTGCGAAGCTCTATCATTCCATACCACTTTTGGAGGCTGTGGTTGGCTAGTTGAGGAACGCGAAGTTGCTGCCTGATTGTGCGTTTTGTAGTGCAGGTAGAACTTCGTTCCCTTGTGATGAGATCTTGTTCCTAGCCTTTGTTTAAGCTTCCAGTAAGTTGTTTTGGTAGTAATTGTGTTGGTTGAGCGTGGCTCCCAGCCGTGAGCTTCTGTAATTGGCCGTGATTTTCTGTGCAGCTTTTGAGATTTGTGTGTTGTGTATTTAGCAGGTTGCTATCCAGATCTCTCGGGCCTGTTTTGTGGTAATTGTTGCACAAAAGTATAAGGTACGGATCTGAGCTTGAAGTAGCTGGGAATTGGCGTGAGGTTGAATGCTAGATGGCTGCTTGTGCATTGACATGGATGTTGCTGTGTGTATATGTGATTGCTGTTGATTTTAGTTGCTATGTTTATGCATACACGCATTTCCCATATTGCATTCATATTTCAGTTGCAGCCATTGTTTCGTATCTTGTATTGCTGTTGTTGATTCTTACCAGAATGCGAGGGCGAGCGGCAATACCGCACTCTCATATCCCTGCTGGGATCGTTAGCCACCATGCGCCGAGTGGTTAACTACCACAGTTCATGGGCGAGGCAACGGCATGTTGAGTTTTTTGATGCATCTGGTATTAGGGTGTAGTGTCACGGCGAGTGGCTCATTACCACACTGTGAACACACCCCGTGGCCACTGTTGTTGCAGATTCTTGGAGCTGTGCTTGAGTTCCTTAGCTCCCTTGTTGGTCGAGCCTTCAGTTGTTATCCGGTGTCTCATGCATAGCATCTGCATTTTATCTTATGCATTCTTTTAGCTATATCTGTTGCTCTCCGTACTGGGGTTTGACCCCATCTCCCTCTGGGGCTTGGTTTGTTTCCTTGTTTGTGTTGGTTTCAGGGAACCCAGGTTTTACAGCTGGTCGTGGTTATAACCCAGCTGGTGGTGCCCCAGGAGGTGGTTAGCGTGTCCCAGTTGCGTATAGAATATTTATATATATATGTATCAGTTAGCCAGGGGGATGCCCTGTGCTTCGTTATTGTATCCAGTAGTTGGAGTCTGATACATGTTGTGGTTGTTGTATGCTACAGTTGGTTGTTTTTATTAAACTGGGATATATTTTGAGTATCGCTCTATTTTAAATTACATTGTTTTAAATCGTCAGGCCAAAAGCGAAAATTTTACCCGCTTTTTGATAGCTTCCGCATGTGTTTGTATGATTTTACTCTGTTTAGAACACGAGGCCTGACAGTATTTGTGTTTGGCTTAGAAGGTGTGAGATCTGTGTTGCTCGGGACCCCGTTGTAGTAATTGTAGCACAGAAGACTTGAGGTACGGATGTGAGCTTGTTTTACAGCTTTGGATTGAGCATGGATGATTATGCTTGCTGCTGTGTATGCCTTGCTTCGTTGTATATGTTCTGTGTTGGACATTTTAATTGTGCATACACGCATTTATCATATTGAGCTCAGATCTGTTGTATCCGTGCCTTTTGTGCCTTATTGTATTGATCTGTGCGTACCAGGATGCTGTTAGAGGCTGAGCGGGTAACTCCCGTACTTCATCTTTCTATTGGGATCTGTTAGCAACTATGAGCGGAGTGGGTAGCTCCCACATCTCATGAGTTGAGCAATAGCGGGTTGAGCTATATTTTGCATCTGGTGCCATGTGTTGAGACGAGTGGGTTGCTCCCATATACTCACACACCCCACTTCATCTTTCTATTGGGATCTGTTAGCAACTATGAGCGGAGTGGGTAGCTCCCACATCTCATGAGTTGAGCAATAGCGGGTTGAGCTATATTTTGCATCTGGTGCCATGTGTTGAGACGAGTGGGTTGCTCCCATATACTCACACACCCCGTGGCCACTGTTGTACTGTGGTTCAGTTGATTCGTATCTGTTGATGAGCAGTTCCTTGAGATTCTTTGGCTCCCTGTGTTCGGTTGTAGCCTTGCTCTCACGCATAGCATTTGCATATTGTCTGTTGTTTTCCATTTGCTGTTTTATATTGCTCTCCATACTGGGGTTTGACCCCATGTCCCTCTGGGGCTTGGTATTGTTTGCCTGTGTATGTGTTTTCAGGTTACCATGGTCACTCAGCTGGTCGTGGAGTTGACCCAGCTGGAGGTGCCCCAGGAGGTGGTTAGAGTGTCCCAGTTAGCGTATAGCATATATGTATAAGCACTGTTAGCCGAGGAGTGCCCTGTGCTTTATTGTATTTTAGTTGTATTTCGGTTGTGCTTGTATTTGTTAAATGCTGTACTGTTGTACTGAGTGATTTTAAAACTGGAATATTTTGAGTACGATTTTAATTTAAATTATGTTATCTTTCAGTCAGGCCAAAAGGGAAATTTTAACCACTATTTTATTGCATCCGCTATTGTTTGCGTGGTTTTACTCTGAGCTGAGCACGAGGTCTGACCGTTTTGGTATCAGAGCTTAAGCTGAGATAAGCTCGACTTCTTTTGATCACACTTGAGTCTAGGCACAGTGTTGCTTGTTGTATGTGCATGACAATGTGATTTATGTGTTATGTGAATTATTTCTTGCTGTGTGATATTATCCTCTTAGTACCTTTCTAGATGCCGCCTAGACGTAGGTGTAGAGGTAGAGGGCAGTTTCAGGAAGAGTCCGAAGGTCAGAACGAGGAAGTGCAGCGTAGTGTTCCTGGTCGTAGGCGTAATCGACAGGTCGAGGATGAGGTTGATGAGCTGGCAGCCCGTGTGGACGATATGGAACTGGTGATGGAGAGGTTTCAGGGGATGAATCCTCAGACGTTTAGTGGTGATGAATCTAGTTCCGATGCGGAGTCCTGGTTGCAGCACATTATCGGGTTGTTTGACCGTGTCAGGTATGACGATGAACGTAGGTTGAGTCTAGCTACGTTCTAGTTGAGGAGGAATGCTGAGCGTTGGTGTAGAGGCGCTTCGAGGACTCTTGAGGAGACATGTTTAAGGATCACGTGGAACAGTTTTTGTACTGCCTTCCGTAAGGAGTACGGTCCGGAATCCTTTGTGAACTCCAGGGAGCATCAGTTTGATAACTTGGTGCAGGGATCTTTGTCCGTGGGAGAGTATGCCCGGAGGTGTTCTTCTCTTCTTGCGTATGTTCCGCATGTTTCTGGCCGAGAGAGGGCAAAGAGTAACAAGTTCATGGAAGGGTTGAATGAGGAGTTGTATACGTTAGTGCTGGCGAGTTCACCGGCTAGCTATGTGGAAGAGGTGGACAGAGCTATAGACATTGAGGAGGGGCTGCAGAACCGTCGGTCGCGTGTTAGGCCGCAAGGGGTGCAAGGTAGTCATCCCGTGGTTCCGGGGGTGCAACCTTCCCAGTCTGTGCAGTCATCTCTGCCACCCCAGCAGCAGGTAGCCCAGCAACCTGGACACCAGAGGTTTAGGCCTCGTGGTCGTCAGTTTAAGAAGAAGTCTGGTTCGAGTTCTTCTGGCTCGGGTAGTTCGAGCAGTGTCATTAGCTCCAAGGTCGAGTATTGTGGCCAGTATGGAGGAAGGCATCCTACAACACAGTGTGTAGGTGTGCAAGGTTCGTGCAATGTTTGTGGTCAGTATGGGCACTTTGCGAGAGTGTGTCCTTTGTCTGGATCACAGCATACTGCCGCCCCACCGCAGGGTCGAGGTGGATCCTCTAGAGATCGTTCTTCTTTTACTGTTCAGCAGCAGAGGATTGGGGAGCCACAGTTTAGGCCGTTCCAGCAGCCTGGTCCTTCGCGGTTTGGACAGTCTTCCCAGTTTCAGTTTCCAGGACCTCAGTTTGCCCAAGTGAATGCCATGACGAGGGAACAAGTGGAGGGCACGCTAGGAGGAGGAGTGATCGCAGGTACTTGTTTTGTCTTTGATTTTCCTGCGCATGTGTTGTTTGATACAGGAGCATCACATTCTTTTATTGCTGATACATTTGTGGTTGAGCATGGTCTGCATACCACATCTTTGTGTGATGTTGTGTCTGTAGCGACTCCTGTCGGGCGAGCCTGTACTCCAAGGAGATTCTGTTGAATGGAATTCTTAGGTTTGGTGAGAATGTGTTGTTAGCCAACCTGATTAGGCTTGTGATGTGGGATTTCGATTGCATAGTGGGAATGGATGTGTTGTCTGGTTATAGAGCCACGATGGATTGTTTCCATGGCGTTGTGCGATTTAGGCCCCAGTCTGGCGAGAAATGGAATTTTTACGGCCATGATTCCCAGTCGAAAATTCCTTTAGGCTCTGCGATGGAGATGTTTAGCCTGTTGTCGTTTGAGAACGCTGTATTTATGATCTATGATTTGGATGCGTCTTCTTCTTCATGCTTAGAGATTAGCGACGTTCCCTTTGTTCGCCATTTCCCGGATGTGTTTCTGGAGGAGATTCCTGGTTTTCCTCCTAAGAGGGAAATAGACTTTAGCATTGAGTTGGTACCTGGTACAGCTCAGATCTCGTGTGCTCCGTATCGTTTAGCGCCTGCTGAGTTGAGGGAGCTTAAGGTTCAGCTTAGTGATTTGCTGGAGAAGGGTTTCATCAGACCGAGTATGTCATCTTGGGGAGCTCCTATCTTGTTTGTGAATAAGAAGGATGGGTCGATGAGGATGTGTATCGACTTTAGACAACTGAATAAGGCGACAGTTAAGAATAAGTACCCTTTGTCGAGGATCGATGACTTGTTTGATCAGCTTCAGGGTTCAGCTGTGTTTTATAAGATTGATTTGCGTTCGGGGTACCATCAGTTGCGTATTTGAGAGCAATATGTTGCGAAGAATGCGTTTCGCACGAGGTACGGGCATTATGAGTTTTTAGTTATGCTGTTTGGTTAGACGAATGCACCCGCGGTTTTCATGGACTTGATGAACCGAGTGTTTAGAGAGTTCATCAATCAGTTTGTGATTGTGTTTATCAATGACATTTTGGTGTACTCTAAGACTCCGATGCAGCACAGAGAGCATTTGAAATTGGTCCTTCAGACACTTCAAAATTCTCAGCTATATGCTAAGTTCTCCAAGTGCGAGTTTTTGTTAGACCGGGTTGTGTTTCTGGGTCATTTTGTTTCAGCTGCAGGTATTTCTGTGGATCCCAGTAAAGTTGAGGCAGTTGTTAACTGGGAGCGTCCCAAGAATGTTGCTGAGATTCGTAGTTTCTTTGGTTTGGCTGGCTATTATAGGCGTTTTATAGAGGGATTCTATAGTATAGCTAAGCCAATGACGCAGACTCAGAAAGACAAGAAGTTTGTTTGGACTGAGCGGTGTGATAACAGATTTATGTTGCTCAAAGAGAAGCTAACTTCTGCTCCTGTGTTAGCTTTGCCGTGTGGTTCAGGTGGTTTTGTTGTTTGTGCAGATTCTTCCTTGAATGGATTGGGTTGTGTGTAGATGCAAAATGGCCGAGTCATTGCATATGCTTCTCGTCAGTTGAAACCGCATGAGACTCGTTACCCGGTTCATGATTTGGAGTTAGCAGCAGTGGTTTTTGCCTTGAAGATTTGGCACTACTATTTGTATGGCGAGAAGTTTGTGGTATATTCAGACCACAAGAGCCTTCAGTATCTATTTTCTCAGTCAGATTTGAATATGAGACATCGTAGGTGGATGGAGCTGCTTAAGGATTTGATTGTGAGATCCAATATCAGCCTGGGAAGATGAATGTGATTGATGCGTTGAGCAGAAAGGCTCAAGTAGCGATGCTGGCTTCGTTGCAGATTTCGAAGGTCCACAAGCATCTAAGCACTACTTGTTGGAGGTTTTACCAAGGTGAGGATTATGTCGTGGTGTCTTCTTTTCAAGTCAAGCCACAGATTGTTGCTAGTATTAAGACAGCTCAGAGGACTGATCCATCTATCCACGAGTTAAAGGTGAAGGAGAGAAATGGTCAGTTAGGATTATTCGGTCTCGTCTGATGGTTGTTTAAGATTTCGTGCAAATCTCATAGATTTGAAGGAGGAGATCTTGAGAGAAGTGCACTGTAGTAGACACAGTGTTCATCCTGGAGTGAGGAAGATGTATTATGCCTTGAAGCAGCATTACTGGTGGACAGGTTTGAAGAGTGATGTTGCTGATTTTGTAGCTCGTTGTCTGAATTGTCAGCAAGTCAATGCCGAGAGGATGAGACGTGATGGTCTATTGCAGAGTTTGGAAATTCCCCAATGGAATTGGGAGCACATAGCAATGGACTTTGTCACACATTTGCCTCGTTCCAGGAGAGGATGTGATGTTGTATGGGTTGTGATAGATAGATTGTCGAAGTCTGCTCACTTCATTCCCTATAGTATGACCTTTTCCTTGAATAAGATGGCGAAGCAATACATAGATTTCGTGGTGAGATTGCATGGTGTGCCTATTTCTATTGTTTCAGATCGTGATCCGAGGTTTACATCTAGGTTTTGGAAGAGTTTACAAACAGCTTTGGGTACCAGATTGGCGATGAGAACATCATATCTGTTAAAGTAGATGCCTAACTAGCCAACTTGTGGCGTGTGGGTTCTTATTGACTCTTTGTATAACGATCTTTATTTATGAAATTCGTATTATTTTATGGCATTCTTTATCTTCATTATTTATAATGTTAACAATTATGTTGGATAAAGACCTAGAATGCACCATAGTGTATGTTAGATGTGATAGTAGATATGATGGCTATCATGAAACACATCTAATAGTCACTGTGTATTTTAAACTCGTTCCTAGTCGATTGGGCCGTCAAAATGAGGATAAGGCCGCCCGAGCTTGAGACTAGCATCTGGGATGTGAAGTACCACGTTTGTGATGTTCTGATCATGCAGATGGATAGTGACCTGGTGATCTATCGAACTACCCTCGTTCGGACTTTCCAAGTGGTTACCATTTGTCGAGTGGATAAGTCCGAGGTCTTGGTTGTACAGATTAGCCCTCACTACTCGAAACGTCATCGAGACTCTACATGATAGGTGCCTCACTTTGACCCGTTTACCGACTCTGTTGGGGTCATCAGGTGGCGGGATTGGGTGAGGTCCCGATGCATGTTGGAGTCGATGCTTCGAGGATTCACCACTCACCTTTGTGCGTGGATATCCTATGCTATCTGAGGAGATAATAGTGTGATAAATCTCTGGCCAGAATACTAGATGTGTTTTAGGTAAATGGGTTTATCTAGTAACACACGCGATGTCACTATTTGATCTCCAAGATGTATGCATGGTTATTGGATCTCTAGCGACTCTCGATTTACCAATGGTTGTTGATCTGATCGGGATATAGTGTTGAAAGGACCGTACTGTACGCTAACCATGACCGAATGGTTCTTGCAGGCACTATCAGTGATACCTAGGGGATCATGGGGCGATGTTGTTAGACGCTTTACCATGATCCGATGGGTTAGTCCGAAAAATGTGTTTTCGGAGTCGCACATGTGCTGGGCCCACGACTAGCTGTATCCCTGAACCATTGAGGGTCACACAAGTACTGGTTTCTAGATTTCCGCACGGAAATTAAGCTCAGTTTGTTGAGCATAGGAGGAGGAAGGATGGAAGTGTGACTTCATAAAGGTCAACAGTGGTCAAAATGCAATTTCCCTAAAGTTTGGGCTAGTTTGACTATCCTTGAAACTTGGATGGGCCAAACTGCTATTTTGGACTAGGTGGTCGGAAAAATTGTTTTTGCATCATAATAATCAGTTTTGTAAACTGTGTAGATCGGTCCGATCTGATCGTCGATTGGGATTATGATGGAGCCACGGTGATGCAGTTGAACCGAATGTTCATACGACTGGGCCTGACCCAGGCCCATTGGGCCGGTTCAAGCCAATCACATGTCTATATATATATGCTAGCCTAGGGTTACATCAACACACTACAACTTCAAAACCCTAGTCTTGGCCGCCCCTCTCCTCTCCCTCTCCCACTCACGGCCGCCGCCCCTTCACGCGCCGCCGCCGTCGCCGTCCGTTGTCATCGCCGTCGGACTTGTTCCGACAGTTTCGATGAGGAGATTCCGTCCGTGAAATATTCGTCATGTTTACTAGTGCAAACTGACGAAGGGATCGTGATTTCAGTCGTGGATCGGATTAGGAGAACGACGACCGCCAACCGTTGAAGTGCCGATTTCCTCGTGAAATTGGTCGGAGCCAGGCGCCTAGACGCCAGCAAGGTACCAATCTAAAGCACCCTATGGATGTTTTATTGTTATTTTCATTATTTATTAACCGTTCCCGGTGCAAATTTTTAAATCTTCCGCTACGCCCCGGGAGCGTGATCCGGATCCGCCGTTGCGCCAACAGTGGTATCAGAGCCCTGGCTCGGATCTGTCAATACATAAAATTGTACCTGTATTTCATCAGATCTCAAATCTCAAATTTAAAAAAAAAAAAAATTTTTTTCTTCCCGGCGCCACCGTGCGCCAGCGTGCACCCAGCATGCGCGCAGCGTGCGGCAGGGGATGCGCGCCTGTCGCACACGCCCCTGCGCACGCTGGCCGATGGGCGTTGCGCCCGCTTGTGAGACCTGGGTTTGTAATTGAGATTTATCGTTGGAATGAATCGATAACTAGAGGTTCTTGCTGGTTTAAGATCTCTATTTGAGTGTTTGAGTTGCATTTTCGGGTTCCATTTCGTGTGTTGAGCAATTTTGGAGATTTTGTATTTTTCGCATATTTGAGGTACCTGCTGGTTGA
>KQ988501.1:111921-146609 GCA_001598015.1 Dorcoceras hygrometricum
AAGAGCCAATACCAGAAATGGTCGCACCTAGGAGATCTGAAAGGGTTCCTAGGGTTCCTGTTAGATATGGTTTCCTCCTTCAAGATGATCAAAGTGATCAAACTATTGGATGTGATCCAAGAACTTTCAAGGAGGCAATTTCCAATGCTGATTCTAATTTGTGGCTTGAAGCAATGCAATCTGAGATTGACTCGATGCATTCAAACCAAGTTTGGACTCTTGTTAATACTCCCGAAGGAATAGTCCTATTGGGTGTAAATGGATATACAAGAGAAAGCTTGGGCCTGATGGTAAGGTACTGACCTACAAGGCACGACTGGTCGTGAAAGATTACACTCAAAGGCAAGGTGTTGACTATGATGAAACCTTTTCACCAGTCGCAATGTTCAAGTCAATTAGAATCCTGCTTGCCATAGCCGCATGGTACGACTATGAGATATGGCAAATGGATGTGAAAACTACGTTACTTAATGGAAACATTAAGGAAGAGATCTATATGACGCAGCCTGAGGGTCTCACATCTGTAGGAAGTGAGCATAAAGTATGCAAACTTAAGAGATCGATCTACGGTCTCAAACAAGCATCGAGAAGTTGGAACCTGAGATTCGATGAAACAATTAAGGAATTTGGTTTCATCAAGAATCTCGAGGAGTCATGTGTGTATAAGAAGGTAGTTAAAAATGCTGTGACATTCCTAGTACTTTATGTTGATGACATTCTACTCATTGGGAATGATGTAGGAATGTTGCAGTCAACTAAATTGTGGTTGTCTAGTAGATTCTCGATGAAGGACATGGGTGAAGCATCCTATATTCTTGGAATACAGATCTATCGAGATAGATCGAAAAGGATGCTCGGACTCATCCAAATTACCTACATCGATACCATGCTTAAGCGGTTCTCTATGGAAGAGCCCAGAGAGGGCACCTACCTATGTGCCACGGGGTCACTCTATCTAAGTTTATGTGTCCAAAGACTGATGAGGAGATAGAGAGTATGACACGTGTGTCATATGCCTCGACAATAGGTAGTATTATGTATGGCATGATCTCAACTAGACCGGATGTCGCATACGCTCTGAGTGTCACGAGCCGCTACCAAGCCAACCCCGGCGAAATGCATTGGAAGGCCGTGAAAGATATTCTTAAGTACTTACGAAGGACTAAGAATATGTTCATGGTCTATGGGGGTGGTGAATTGAAATTTGAAGGCTACACTGATTCTAGCTTCCAATGTGACGTGGATGATTCGAAGTCAACATCTGGATTTGTATTCATGCTCAATGGTGGTGTTTTCTCTTGAAAGAGTTCCAAGCAAGACACCATCACGGATTCAACCACTGAGGCTGAGTACATCGCAGCATCAGCTGCTGCTAAAGAGGCGGTTTGGATAAGGAATTTCGTCCAAGAGTTGGGCGTAATCCCTGAAGGAGTTGGTCCAGTCCCGGTGTACTATGACAACACGGGTGCCGTTGCGCAAGCAAAGGAGCCTAGGTCTCACCAAAGATCCAAACATATACTGAGGAAATACCACATAATCCGGGATATTGTGGCTAGAGGTGACATAGCAGTCGAGAGAGTCTCCTCTGCAGACAACATTGCTGATCCACTTACGAAGCCCTTGCCAGGACCGTTGTTTGAAAAACATTGCGAAACAATGGGACTGCGTCTGATGTGTTGGAGAACCACGGCGGATCCGGATCTCGCCTCCCGGCGAGGCAGCGGAAGAACAAAATTTGGGCCGGGAGACGATCAATACAATTAAATAATCAAGCAGGCTATGACATTCATAGGGTGTTTATCGTTGATTACCTTGCTGTCAACTCGTGCCTGGCTCCGACCAGTTTCGCGAGGAAACCGGCACTTCACGGTAGACGGCGGTAGATAACGTCAATCAGGTCCACGACCGGATACGAGACTCCTTCGTCAGCCTACACTAGAAGGCCTGACGAGATCGGCGCGGACGGATTCTCCTCGAAAGAATGGCCGGAACAATTTCCGGCGAACGGCGGCGGCGGCGGCGGCGGCGGCGTGAGGAGAGGAAGGGAGGCGGCGCCTTTTGCTTTAGGGTTAGGGTTTAATTGTGTAATGAGTTAAGTGTGTATTGTTATGAAGCCTAAGTCTATATTAAATAGACTTAGTGATGGACTTGTACCGGCCCAACGGGCCCGGGTCCAACGGATGAACATTCAGTTCATCCCCATCACCGTGACTTCATCGTAACTCCGATCGCTGATCAGATCAGACCGATCGACTCAGTTTCCAAAACTGAATACTATGATCTGAAAAACCATTTTCCAACCCCAGTGCAAAATTACCGTTTTGCCCCTCAACAGCGGGAAATCACGATTTGACCCCTGTTGACTTTTAGGAAGTCGCACTCCCCAAAATCCTCTTCTCATGCTGAACACATTGAGCTGAGTATCCGTGCGGGAATATCGAATCCAGTACTTGTGTGACCCTCAATGGTTCAGGGATACAGCTAGCCGTGGGCCCACAACCATTGCGGCTCCGGAATCACAATTCCGGACTTGCCCAACGGATCATGGTAAGAGCGTCTAGCAACATCGCCCCATGATCCCCTAGATATCACTGATAGTGCCTGCAAGAACCAGTTGGTCATGGTTAGCGTACAGTACGGTCCTTTCAATCCATATATCTCGATCAGATCAACGACCATTGGTAAATCGAGAGTCGCTAAAGATCCGATAGCTATGCATACATCTTGGAGATCTAATAGTGACATCGCGAGTGTAACTAGGTAAACAAATTTACCTAAAACACTTCTAGTACTTTGTCCAGAGATTTATACACTATTATCGCCTCAGATAGCATAGGATATCCACGCATGTCTGCGAGCGGTGAATCCTCGACAACGATGCATCGACTCCTACATGCATCGGGGTCTCACCCAATCCCGCCTCCTGATGACCCCAAGTGAGTCGGAAAACGAGTCAAAGTGAGACGCCTATCATGTAGAGTCTCAATGACGTTTCGAGTCGTGAGGACTAATCAGTACAACCAAGACCTCGGACTTATCCACTCGACAAATGGTAACCACTTGGAAAGTCCGAACGAGGGTAGTTCGATAGATCACCAGGTCACTATCTATCTGCATGCTCAGAACATCACAATGTTCCCTACCAATGAAACATGGTACTTTGCATCGCAGATACTAGTCTCAAGCTCGGGCGGCCTTATCCTCATTTTGACGGCCCAATCGACTAGGAACTTGTTCAGAATATACAGCGACTATTAGATGTGTTTCATGATAGCCATCATACCCACTATCACATCTAACATACGCTTTAGTGCATTCTAGGTCTTTACTCAACGCAATTGTAAATCATTACACACATAATGAAAGTAAAGAATGCCATAAAGACCTAGAATGCACCATAGTGTATGTTTAATGTGATAGTGGATATGATGGCTATCATGAAACACATCTAATAGTCACTGTGTATTTTAAACTCGTTCCTAGTCGATTGGGCCGTCAAAATGAGGATAAGGCCGCCCGAGCTTGAGACTAGCATATGCGATGTGAAGTACCACGTTTCATTGGTAGGGAACATTGTGATGTTTTGGGCATGCAGATGGATAGTGACCTGGTGATCTGTCGAACTACCCTCATTCGGACTTTCCAAGTGGTTACCATTTGTCGAGTGGATAAGTCCGAGGTCTTGGTTGTACATATTAGCCCTCACTACTCGAAACGTCATTGAGACTCTACATGATAGGTGCCTCACTTTGACCCGTTTACCGACTCTGTTGGGGTCATCAGGTTGCTGGATTCGGTGAGGTCCCGATGCATGTAGGAGTCGATGCTTCGTTGTCGAGGATTCACCGCTCGCCTTTGTGCGTGGATATCCTATGCTATCTGAGTAGATAATAGTGTGATAAATCTCTGGACAGAGTACTAGATGTGTTTTAGGTAAATGGGTTTACCTAGTAACACACGTGATGTCACTATTTGATCTCCAAGATGTATGCATGGTTATTGGATCTCTAGCGACTCTCGATTTACCAATGGTCGTTGATCTGATCGGGATATATGTATTGAAAGGACCGTACCGTACGCTAATCATGACCGACTGGTTCTTGCAGGCACTATCAGTGATACCTAGGGGATCATGGGCCAATGTTGCTAGACGCTTTACCATGATCCGATGGGCTAGTCCGAAAAATGTGGTTTCGGAGTCGCACATGTGGTGGAACCACGGCTAGCTGTATACCTGAACCATTGAGGGTCACACAAGTACTGGTTTCTCGATTCCCGCATGGAAATTAAGCTCAATTTGTTAAGCATAGGAGGAGGAAGAATGGAAGTGCGACTTCCTAAAGGTCAACAGGGGTCAAAATGCAATTTCCCTAAAGTTTGGGCTAGTTTGACTATCCTTGAAACTTGGAGGGGCCAAACTGCTATTTTGGACTAGGTGGTCCGAAAATTGTTTTCGCATCATAATACTCAGTTTTGTAAACTGTGTAGATCGGTCCGATCTGATCGTCGATCGGGATTATGATGGAGCCACGGTGATGCAGTTGAACCGAATGTTCATACGGGACTGGGCCTGACCCAGGCCCATTGTGCCGGTTCAAGCCCATCACATGTCTATATATATATGCTAGCCTAGGGTTACATCAACACACTACAACTTCAAAACCCTAGTCTTGGCCGCCCCTCTCCTCTCCCTCTCCCACTCACGGCCGCAGCCCCTTCACGCGCCGCCGCCCTTTCACGCGCCGCGGCCCGTCGCGCGCCGCCCCACCGTCCGTTGTCATCGCCGTCGGACTTGTTCCGACCGTATCGACGAGGATATTCCGTCCGTGAAATATTCGTCACGTTTTCTAGTGCAGACTGACGAAGGGATCGTGATTTCAGTCGTGGACCGGATTAGGAGAACGACGACCGCCAACCGTTGAAGTGCCGATTTCCTCGTGAAATTGGTCGGAGCCAGGAACCTAGACGCCATCGAGGTACCAATCTAAAACACCCTATGGATGTTTTATTGTTATTTTCATTATGTATTGACCGTTTACCGGTGCAAATTTTTTAAATATTCCGCTGCGCCTTGGGAGCGGGATCTGGATCCACCGCTGCGTCAACAATATCATCCCCAGACAGATGGCCAATCTGAGAGAATTATCCAGATTTTAGAGGATATGTTGAGAGCTGTTGTAATGGATTTTAGTGGTAGCTGGCAAGATTCGTTGTCTTTGGTTGAGTTTTCCTACAATAACAGCTGTCAGGTCACGATTGGTATGACATCATTTGAAGCTTTGTTTGGCAGGAAGTGCAGATCACCTATATGTTGGGAAGAAGTGGGGAGAAGCAGTTGTTTTCTCCAGAATTTGTGCAGCAGATGAGAGATCAAGTGGATCTAATTCGCCAGCGAATGAAAGCTGCACAAGATTGCCAAGCTAGGTATGCGAATAAGAGGCGTAGGCCTTTAGAATTTGAGATTGTTGATCTAGTTTTCCTTAATGTTTCTCCTTTTTGCAGTGTTATGAGATTTGGTCTCAAGGGAAAGTTGGCTTCTTGTTACGTTGGACCATATGAGATTGCTGAGATAATTGGTCCTTTGGTTTACCGGCTGGTGTTGCCTACAGATTTGTCCTCCTTGCATGATGTGTTTCGTGTCGATGTTGAGGAAATATGAGCCAGATCCCTCGCATGTGTTGAGAACTGATGAGGTGGAGCTAGATATAACTTTGAGTTATGTTGAATATCCCTTGCAGATCTTGGATAGAAAAGAGAAATAGCTGAGGAATAAGACCATTCCCTTGGTGATGGTCCAGTGGAGCAAGCATGGTAGAGAGGAAGCTACGTGGGAACTGGAAGAGAAGATGCAGCGTGAGTGGCCGCATCTGATTGAATGAGCGCTGTATCAGATTCCAGTAGTTGGTTCTTTGTTATCTCCCGATAGATGTTTGCTTATGTTTATTTTCCCAGTTATCTTGAACTCTTGATCTAGAGCTGTTTGATTTCGAGGATGAAATCCTGTTTTAGTGGGGGAGAGATGTGGGATCCGAAAGTTAAGAAAGATTAATTGAGTTAATTAATCGGATTTTATGAGATTCAGATTTGAGCGAGAATCTGGATGAGCTAAGCTTTGAGTTGGTATGTTTAGCGAAGCTATCGGGTTTGTATAAGTCTTGGAATCAGCCTTGGATCAATTTAGATTTTCAACGAAATCTGGCCAGATGTGAGTGTTAGCCATCGCTGAGTAATCGCGTTCAGCAGAAGTGATGGAATCTGGTTTCGCAGGTGTTGGATATGAGCCAGCGTGTTTCTGTAGTGAGTAGCTAAACTACGTCGTTTGGATTAGTTGGAACGACGGCGTTTTGGTTAGTGAGCGAGATACAGATTTGAGGCGTTGGTCTTCAGATTTTGATGAGATCTGAGTGTTGCATTGCTGGTTAGCATTTAATATTTGAGTAGCGGGTGACGTGTCTAGATGCGACAGTAGATGCGGTGCGACGTCGTTTGACGAAGTCGAGATCTGTTTGCTGTAGAGAGATCTGTTGTGAAATTCGAATCTGAGTTGGAAGTTAGTTTTGAGACTCAAGTTTTCGGTAGGTTCGATTCTTCATATTTGAGCAGATCTGACCTTTTTATAGAGAACCTCACCTTGGTTCACGATTATTCAGCCCGACACTTAGAAATATTTCCCGTGAGCAAACTCTGCCACGATACCCTAGCCACTGTTCACCGAACCTTATCTTCTCCGATTTTCGGCGATAGACAGCTCCGATTGAAGTAAGAGTGGTAGCACTGGACTCCTCTTGCTAAGGCGCTTCGTTGGGTACTGCTTTTGGAAGCTTGCGTGAAGCTGGAGAGGTGTGCGAAGACATCTCCTTTGTGTAGTTTGTTAGCATAAGCGTCGGATTTTGTCTTCCGTTGAGGTATCTCGTTGGGTAAGTGTTAAGATCCTACCTTGTGCTTTGTTTAGAGCCTTCTGTTGTGTTAGAAGGGTAGGACAGATTTGGTTGAGCTCGTAGCTCCCAATTCGTGGTTTCTGAGTTGCTGTCCCTGAGCTAGTATTTGTGTTTAGCTTAGCAGGTGTGAGATCTGTGTTGCTCGGGACCCCGTTGTAGTAATTGTAGCACAGAAGACTTGAGGTACAGATGTGAGCTTGTTTTACAGCTTTGGATTGAGCATGGATGATTATGCTTGCTGCTGTGTATGCCTTGCTTCGTTGTATATGTTCTGTGTTGGACATTTTAATTGTGCATACACGCATTTATCATATTGAGCTCAGATCTGTTGTAGCCGTGCCTTTTGTGCCTTTGTGTATTGATCTGTGCGTATCAGGATGCTGTTAGAGGCTGAGCGGGTAACTCCCGTACCTCATCTCCTTGCTGGGATCTGTTAGCCACTATGAGTGGAGTGGGTAGCTCCCACATCTAATGAGTTGAGCAACAGCGGGTTGAGCTATGTTTTGCATCTGGTGCCGTGTGTTGAGACGAGTGGGTAGCTCCCATATACTCACACACCCCGTGGCCACTTTTGTACTGTTGTTCAGTTGATTCGTATCTGTTGATGAGCAGTTCCTTGAGATTCTTTGGCTCCCTGTGTTCGGTTGTAGCCTTGCTCTGACATATAGCATTTGCATATTGTATGTTGCTTTCCATTGCTGAATTATATTGCTCTCCGTACTGGGGTTTGACCCCATGTCCCTCTGGGGCTTGGTATTGTTTTCCTGTGTATGTGTTTTCAGGTTACCATGGTCACTCAACTGGTCGTGGAGTTGACCCAGCTGGAGGTGCCCCAGGAGGTGGTTAGAGTGTCCCAGTTAGCGTATATCATATATGTATAAGCACTGTTAGCCGGGGAGTGCCCTGTGCTTTATTGTATTTTAGTTGTATTTAGGTAGTGCTTGTATTTGTTAAATGCTGTACTGTTGTACCAAGTGATTTTAAAACTGGGATATTTTGAGTACGATTGTAATTTAAATTATGTTTTCTTTCAGTCAGGCCAAAAGCGAAATTTTAACCACTATTTTATTGCTTCCGCTATTGTTTGCGTGGTTTTACTCTGAGCTGAGCACGAGGCCTGACAATGACATTGAGAGTTAAGTTGCGCTGACATCTGAGTTGACTATTTGGGATTTGATCAGATATCGAGTCAAGTATTCAGTTATCAGGTTGAGGATTTCAGAGTTAAGTTCTTAAGATATCGAGTTATTTTGAGTTATCAGTTCTTTCTGTTATCGGGACAGTTGTTCAGATTTGATTCAGAAGATATAGTAAGAGATCTGTTTTTGAGAAAAGTATATTCAGACTTGATTCAGAGGCTTTAGTAACAGTTCTGGTATATCGACTAAGATGGTATTATTCAGATTCGAGAGTATCAGAGGTGAACAAACTCTCTGCAAGCAATTCAGATGTGAGTAACAGTGAAGTCAGATATGTATATGCTACTTCAAGATATAAGCTACTACTGATGATCAGTTTTGACGGAGTATATTCAAAAAGAGCTTTACGGTAGTTCAGATTTCTATAACAGACTAGATTGGACAGATTTGACTCAGTGACTTACAGTTGTATGCTATCAGAATTCATTGTATTACAAGAACAGTACAGTATTCAGAATTGACACATTCAAGTATACACAAAGAGGGAAAGATTCGTTTGACAGAGTAATCTTTCAGGTGTGAGCTTCGAACCACTTCGGATTATAAAAGGATTATTGAGGAGAATCAACGGTCATGATTTAATAGTATAAAAGCCTGGAATTAAGGAGACAAGATCAGAGCTATTTTGGATAAAATTACACAGTACGCAGAGTGCTTGATACGATGATTACAAGCTTTGGTATATAAGTCAATTCAACCCTGACAAGTGCAGTTTACCTTTTGCATGGCATTAATGGAGAATTAAATGCTATGATATGATGAAGATATGAAAAAGAGCTTATCTCTACTGGCTACAATTTATTGACCGTTAAAGACAAAGAGTATAAATAACCGAAAAATTCAAATGGAGAAGCTCTCGGTCATTCTCAACCATCAACGACGCTTTCTCTGCTATCATAACACTCTCACATACTTACTGGGAATCCTTTATCGAAAATTATTACAAGTCCCAGTATTAAAATCTCGAAGAACACTCAAGTTCAAGCCTTCATAGATATAATCTTCGAGATATCTTCTAGTTTACGTTTGTAAATATTTCTTGTTGATAAAAGAACCAGAAGATTTACAGTACTCAATAGTATCGTATTTCCTTGTAATATCCAGTGTTGAGTCTATAAAAGACTTGCTGTGTGAAGCAGTCTGTAAAATCAAGTTGTTTGTATTTCGACAGTTGTATCCGCGTGTATTGGTGTTTGCTAGGAGTTCACTTGGAGCGAGGCTCAGTGACCGGGTGTCTACAGTGTCTGTATTATCAAAGTCTTCTAGTGGAACCTTCCTGCAAAGGAAGAAAGGGAGACGTAGGATCTTCAGATCCGAACTTCCATAAACAAACTCGGAACCTTGCACTTTTACTTTACAGCATCGCATTTATATTTATACTGTTCACTGATCGATCGACTTATTTCCGCACATTATTTGTTAGTCGAGAAATCATATTTGGGACTGAGATACCTCAGATCTGGTAACTTGGATCTGAGTTAAGCGAGGCACTTATGAAATCATTTAAAGGTTTCGAAAAATAAAAATCTAAAGGATTTCATTCAACCCTCCCTTCTGAGCTCCTAAGGCTGTTTTTGATCCATATTGATCCTATAAGACTGATCTACACAGTTTACAAAACAGAGCATTATGATGTGAAAACAATTTTTTGGACAACCTAATCCAAAATAGCAGTTAGGCCCCTAAAAGCTTTAAGGATAGTCATACTAGTCCAAGCTTAAGGAAATTGCATTTCCACCCTATTTAATTTAAGGAAGTCACAATTCCATCCTTCCTCCTACTATACTCAACAAATTGAGATTAATTTCCGTACGGTAATTGAGAAACCAGTAATTGTGTGACCCTCAATTGTTCAGGGATACAGCTAACAGTGGGCTCACAACATTTGTGACTCTGAAACCACATTTTCGGACTAACCCATCGGATCATGGTAAAGCGTCTAGCAACATCGCCCCATGATCCCCTAGGTATCAATGATAGTGCCTGCAAGAACCATTCGATCATGGTTAGCGTACAGTACGGTCCTTTCAACTCAAATATCACGATCAGATCAACGACCATTGGTAAATCGAGAGTTGCGAGAGATCCAATAACCATGCATACATCTTGGAGATCAATAGTGACATCGCATGTGTTACTAGGTCAATCAATTTACCTAAAACACATCTAGTACTCTGGCCAGAGATTTATCACACTATTATCTCCTCTGATAGTATAGGATATCCATGCATAAGGGCGAGCGGTGAATCCTCAACAACGAAGATCGACTCCTACATGCATCGGGACCTCACCAAACCCCGCCACCTGATGACCCCAACTAAGTCGGTAAATGGGCCAAACTGAGGCATATATCATGTAGAGTCTCAATGACGTTTCGAGTAATGAGGGCTAATCTGTACAACCAAGACCTCGGCTTAATCCACTCGACAAATGGTAACCACTTGGAAAGTCCGAACGAGGGTAGTTCGATAGAACACCAGGTCACTACCCATCTTCATGCTCAGAACATCACTATGTTCCCTACCAATGAAACGTGGTACTTCACATCGCAGATGCTAGTCTCAAACTCGGGCGGCCCTTATCCTCTTTTGGACGGCCCAATTTACTAGGAACAAGTTTAGAATACACAGTGACTATTAGATGTATTTCATGATAGCCATCAAATCAACCATCACATCTAACATACACTATAGTGCATTCAAGGTCTTTATCCAACAATTGTAATCATAATAATGAAGATAAAGAATGCCATAAAAGAATGCGAATTTCATAAATAAAGATCGTTTTATATAGAGTCAACAAGGACCCACACGCCACAAGTTGGCTAGTTGGGCACCTACTCTAACACCTCCCTCCCTCACTCTAGCCATCCCTCTCCCCTTGGCAAGGATCCATTGATTTATTTCTCAAAGTTTCTTAGAGATTTCAAAGATTGATCGTCCCAATCTCTTGTCCTCCGCTCCGGTAACGCTTAGATTGCATAATTATTCAAAAAGGCACGCTCTAATCTCCCTTTTTCTCATCATTTCGTTTTTAAAAGATGTTGCATGAATTGTATGTGAATTGTTCTGATCTATGTTTATTATTTAGATCCATGAAGGTATCATGATTTAAACACGTATTTGGTCTGTTTCTTGATGCATCGCTCAAACTCTCTGTTTCTCACACACTAGGGAAATGCTCCTAAACGAGCTGATGAAGATTCAGCAGTCGACACTACAATAAGCTCCTCTCTAGAATGATTGTCGACTGCTTCATCTTCCAGTGTTCTTCCCTTTCGTTGTTGTCTCCTTTTGATTTTGCTTTTCTGTGCAACAACTCTCACGACTTCAGCTTTCTCTATAAGTCTTTTTTTCTTCAATGGTGCTTCCTTTGTATATAATCCTCTGTTCAAATTCAAACCGTTGGACACAAATTCTTTCCGTTCAAATGTGTTCTGTAAAGTACCAACAGGGAATAGTCCTTGTGTCCTTTTCTTTTGCAGGCTTCTTGTAGTTTTCGCCATTTGAATTGAGCTCATCAGTTGACATCCAGCTTTGATAACTCTTGGGATTCCATGTCGACTGGATATGCAATAGCACTGAAGCTCGCGACTGGATCCACTATAGCTCGCGACTGGTACATCATCTTGCGACTGAATGCATAGCAACAGCTGGTTCATTGAAGCTCTAGACTTGATGAGCTGTTGTTTTCGTCTGGATGTACAAGCTACCTGCTGGTTTCTCTTGAGAGTTGTACCTGCTGGTGTTAGAGTAGATGTCCAACTAGCCAACTTGTGGCGTGTGGGTTTATAGACTCTTGTATATGACAATCTTTATATATGATATTCGCATTTATTTATATGGCGTTCTTTACTTTCATTATGTGTGTAATGATTTACAATTGCGTTGAGTAAAGACCTAGAATGCACTAAAGTGTATGTTAGATGTGATAGTGGGTATGACGGCTATCATGAAATACATCTAATAGTCACTGTGTATTCTGAACTGTTCCTAGTCGATTGGGCCATAAAAATGAGGATAAGGCCGCCCGAGTTTGAGACTAGTATCTGCGATGCGAAGTACCATGTTTCATTGGTAGGGAACATTATGATGTTCTGAGCATGCAGATAGATAATGACCTGGTGATCTATCGAACTACCCTCGTTCGGACTTTCCAAGTGGTTACCATTTGTCGAGTGGATAAGTCTGAGGTCTTGGTTGTACTGATTAGTCCTCACGACTCGAAACGTCATTGAGACTCTACATGATAGGCGTCTCACTTTGACTCATTTGCCGACTCACTTGGGGTCATAAGGCGTCGGGATTGGGTGAGACCCCGATGCATGTAGGAGTCGATGCATCGTTGTCGAGGATTCACCGCTCGCAGACATGCGTGGATATCCTATGCTATCTGAGGGGATAATAGTGTATAAATCTCTGGCCAGAGTACTAGAAGTGTTTTAGGTAAATGTGTTTACCTAGTTACACTCGCGATGTCACTATTCGATTTCCAAGATGTACGCATAGCTATCGAATCTATAGCGACTCTCGATTTACCAATGGTCGCTGATCTGATCGGGATATATGGATTGAAAGGACCGTACTGTACGCTAACCACGACCAACTGGTTCTTGCAGGCACTATCAGTGATACCTAGGGGATCATGGGGCGATGTTGCTAGACGCTTTACCATGATCCGATGGGCAAGTTCGGAATTGTGATTCCGGAACCGCAATGGTTGTGGGCCCACGGCTAGCTATATCCCTGAACCATTGAGGGTCACACAAGTACTGGATTCAAGATTCCCGCACGGATACTCAGCTCAATGTGTTGAGCATACGAGGAGGATTTTGGGGAGTGCGACTTCCCGAAAGTCATCAGAGGTCAAATCGTGATTTGCCGATGTTGAGGGGCGAAACGGTCATTTTGCAATTTAGGGTTAGATGCTCTGAAAAAATTGTTTTTCACATCATAACATTCAGTTTTGGAAACTGATTCGATCGGTCCAATCTGATCGGCGATCGGAGTTACGATGAAGTCGCAGCAATGGATATCGTCATTTGGACCCGGGCCCGATGGGCCGGTCCAAGTCCATTGTTAGTCTAATTAATGTAGACTTAAGGACTTTTAATCACAACTTACAACACAACTCAATTCATAACCCTAAACCTAAGCTCCACACACCGCCGCCCCCTCTCCTCTCTCAAGCCGCCGCCGCCTTCTTCGCCGGAAAATTGTTTCCGGCCAATTCGACGAGGAGAATCCGTCCGCGCAGATCTCTTCAAGCCTTCTAGTGCAGGGTGACGAAGGAGTCTCGTATCCGGTCGTGGACCGGATTGGCGTTATCTACCGCAATCTACCGTGAAGAGCCGACGTTATTGTAACTACGGTTGGAGCCAGGCACAAGTGCCAGCAAGGTAGTGTTTTGAACACCCTATGAATGTCGTAGTATGTAATCGTTTTTTCGTATTGATCGTCTCCCGGCATCTTTTTCTGTTTTTCCGCTGCCTAGCCGAGGGGCGTGATCCGGATTCCCAACAGCTGGTTCCTAGCGCAAAACCATCTGCGAATCTTTAGCGCGAAGGCAAAACACTGTCGTACCAACTTATTTGAACGACATCGTTTTGCTATCGCCAACTCCAAACACCAACTGCTGTTTGTACTGCGACTCTCTGCTGATAGATCTTCCTGTACGACGTCGCTTCTCTCTTGCGCTTCTCTTCACAACTGCTGATAGCTTTAGCTCAACTGCTGATCACTGAAGCTTCCTGCTGAATGATGACATCACTGCTGATGTCATCTACGCTTAGCGCTCCAGCTGATCTTTATCGTTCCAGCTCCATCTTGCGACTCTTCTTAGCTTCTGTTCCAGCTGGTCCTTTCGCACCAGCTGATCTTTCTTCATCTGCTGAACATGATGTCATCACCGATTACATCATCATCGATGGTCCACTTAGATGTTCCAGCTGGTTCTCTTTTGATGTACCAGCTGATCCATCTTCTTCTTCTAGCGCTTGCAGCTGGTTCTTATCGTACCAGCTGATTCACTATGCTCCAGCTGGTTCAACTTGGCCTCTGCCTGATTTCGAACACCTGACTTAACTTTGGACGTCTCCATTTCTAATCCAGCTGCCGATTACAATGATTAACCAAACCAACTGCTGAACTTATATTGTGAACCATCGGCTGGACAAACTTCTGCTACTGTTAATCTTCTTCTTCGTTCCTAAAATCTGCACACTTAAGTGGAATTTTTAGAAACACAATAATAGGTTTTGTGTAATTCAAAACTTAATCAGGATCTGTCAAAACAGATCCATCATTTGTTCAGTCCAAGGGTGGTACCGATATTATCCATCGCGTTAGGGTCACGTGGGTCCAAACGGGGAGGGATTTTGTCAAGAAATGAATTAGTTACGAATTTTTTGATCAGCACGTGTCCTGGCTTGTCGTCTGTATGCGACATTAGATTTGTTGGGGTTAGGTAAGTCGCTCTATGTGGTCTGTGTGGTCAAGGTTGATTTCAAAAGATAACTCCTTGAGTTAGGGTCATTTAGGTTCAAACGGAGAGCAATTTGATCGAAGAACGAATTGGTTATGAGTTTTATGGCTAGCACGTGTCCTGTTGCAGTCTGCGAGCGAGGAGTGTCATTATGAGCATCGGGTTGGTCACATATTGAATCATTTTTTAGTCTCGTTTGTTCTAGTGACTATTATATTGAGTTAGGGTTACGTGGGTCAAAACAGGGAGTGATTAGATTAAGAATTAGATTTTTGAATATTTTTTACCGTTTTGTTGCTCGAAGTGAGTCTCGTCGGGTCATTTTTATGAAACTTGAGAGTCTTAGGGGGTGCCAAAGTTCGTGGATGACTTTATTTGATGTTTTAAGCATATTTTAAGATGTTTTCCAGTATTTTGAGAATTTTTTGATTTATGGGAAATTTGGCAATTTTCATGACAAATTAACGTCTAGAAAATGATTTTTAGCACGTATGATTTTTATACTGTCATATGCTGGGATTTTATGAGAAATCATGAGCAGAAAGTTTAGGAAGTTAAGAAGGAAATTTAATTTTGAGTTTAATGGGTCAAGTTGAGTTATGGTTATGCTACAATTTAAGATCAGGTCTAAGCTTTTGGGCTTAGAGTTAGAGATCCAGTCACTTGAACCAGTCCTTGACCGGAAGATAAAATGTAGAAGCCCATGAATATATATTTAATTATATATGTAGTATTTTACGTATATGATTATGTATTTGTTTAAAGAAACCTAAATATATATATTGATGGGCTTATCCTTTTAAAATTGCATGTTTTATGAAGTACACACATCATGAAAGTTTTATGAAATGTTTGAGACATGTATGAGAAAAGAAAATAATTTTGAGGGATTGAAGAGATTTGTGGAAAATTGGACGATGAGCGGATCCGGGATGCCGGGCCCGGTGAACCTCTGTTAATGTTATAATGATAGACCATGAGTGGATCCGAGATATTGGACCCGGTGAATCTCTGTTAATGTGATAATGAATAAGGTTGGGTGTACCGACCGCCACGTACGTTTGTTTCTTATGATTGATCAATCGTTAATGTAATGACCCACACTTCATGGATACGACTCACACGTTTTTATGTTATGCTATGTCATGCCTTATTATGTTATGATATAAGATTACGTAATGTTATGACTGATTTATGAACCATGTTTTACGATCATCCATGCATGCATGTTTTAAAGTTATTTTACAATACAGATGTGCTTGCATGTGGTTTTATTATACGTACTTGTTATTATCAGATAGAGCATGCTGGACCTTTAGAATCACTAGGTTTAAATGGTGCAGGTGAGCCTGCTGATGATTTTATTCCTACTGGCGGCGAGGATCTCTGAGAGCCCACTGCAGCTGCTACCCCGTGACCAATCCTTATGTTTTGTTTGATGAGCTTGTTCAGATTCCGCATTTTATTTACTCTGTTTTAAGACAAAATGAATGATTTAATGTTTTTGAGATATTTATTCGTTTATGTTTTAAAGTGATGTTGAGAAAAGTTTTTAATGGATGAGCTATACTTCAAAGAATGTTTATTCCGTATTTTATTTCAAAAAAAATGTCTAGAGTCAGGTTCGTCTCATTTGGTATCAGAGCGGTGGTTCTGGTGTGGTACTAGCCTGCTGCAAGGAGCTCAGAAGTCGCACGGCCAGTCTGTAAGTTTTAGGATTTTACGATTCATGTTTATTTTCGCAAGATGCATGTTCTATTTCTGCATTAGTCTTGCCTTAGGAGTTTAAGAGTTAGACGCCTAGTCATGTGCTTTTATTTATGTGAAAGGTTTTGGGTGTCAGTATGCCTCCCAGACGTGCTAGAGATCAGTAGGATGATGATGCACCTCTTTCTCCCCCCACCTCCGCAGTTGACGCCCTATGAGAGGGCTAACGGAGACATGCTAGCCGGGATCACCAGGTTGCTAGAGAGGCAGTCGGAGCGATCTAGGAAGTCTCATGAGGAGGATGTGGCTGAGCTGTTCCACAAGCAGGGACCCAAGGAATTTTCCGGGACTACAGATCCGCTAGTAGATTCTATGCCTTAGGTTGCTGGGTTGAATTTAAGTAGAACTGTTAGATCTTCTAGGACTTGCCTTGGGAACTTAGACGGGTAGGACTAGCGAACCTAGAAATATTTTAGGCATCTAAACTGCATATTGGAATCTAGATTGATTGTAAACACGTGCCTGTGTGACGTTGCGATTTCAGGCGAGATCTATGTTCTAGGTGTCACTACCCTGGCCTTGCTAGATTCGGGGGAAACTCACTCGTTCATCTCGAGTGCGTTCGATCAGAGGACGTGCATTACTCCAGAGAGCTTGGGTGTGGCTCTCGCAGTGACGATCCCGTCAGGAGAGGAGAAACTACTGCCAACGTCGTTCAGGGTTTGGTGATGATGTTTCAGGATCATGCAGTCAGAGCAGATTTGATCGTATTGCCGATGTCAGGATTCGACCTCATTCTAGGGATGGACTGGTTGACGGTATGGAGCGGCGATTGATTTCCATCAGAGGTCAGTGACGATCAGGCCACCAGGGTAGGAGACTTTCATATTCGAAGTAGCTAAGGGACTGCGGAATCCCAGATTTATCTCTTTTCTGTAGGCTAGGAAGCTAGTTGAGCTTGGATGTCAGGCGTTCTTGCCAGTGTTACCACTTCAAGAGATTCAGCAGGCCCTTCACTATCTGATGTGGAAGTAGTCAGGGACTTTGCAGATGTTTTCCCCGATGAAGTTGTGGGAGTCTCACCGGAGCGAGAGGTGGAGTTTTGGATTGAGCTGGTGCCAGGTACAATGCCCATCTCTAAGGCACCATACCGACTGGCTCCTATCGAGATGAAGGAGCAGATTCAGGAGTTGCTTGACAAGGGATTTATTCGCCCTAGATTTTCTCCGTGTGGCGCACCAGTACTGTTCGTGAAGAATAAGGATGGCAGTATGAGGTTGTGCATCGACTACTGGGAGTTTAACCAGGTCACAGTCAAGAACAAGTACCCACTCCCGAGGATCGAGGATTTATTTGATCAGTTGCAGGGAGCTTCGGTTTTCTTCAAGATTGATCTGAGATCAGGGTACTATCAGTTGCGAGTCAGAGAGGAGGATGTGTCCAAGACTACATTTCGGACATGTTACGGCCACTACGAGTTTTTGGTGATTCCGTATTGACTGACGAATGCCCCGGCTATCTTCATGGACTTGATGAATCGGGTTTTTAGGCAGTACTTAGACCAGTTCATCATCGTTTTCCTCGAAAACATCTTGGTCTAATCGAAGAGCTTAGAGGAGCATAGACAATAATTGTAGATCACACTGCAGACTTTGAGAGAGCACAGATTGTATGCCAAGTTCAAAGTGAGAGTTTTGGCTTGATCAGGTGGCGTTTTTGGGGCATATCATTTCTAGAGATGGGATTTCAGTGGACCCATCGAAGGTTGCGCCAGTTCAAAATTGGGGGATTCCAAAGAATGTAGCAGATATTCGCAGTTTCTTGGGTTTAGCCGGTTATTACTGCAAGTTCATCAAGGGCTTCTCTTAGATTTCAGTGGCCTTGACAGCCCCGACCAAGAAGAAAATACGCGTGGAGTGTCAGAGGAAATTCGATCAATTGAAAGAGGCCCTCACTTCAGCGCCAGTATTAGCGATGCCAGTGGAGCAGGAGGAGTTTGTAGTGTATACAGATGATTCCTTGAGTGGTTTAGGTGCAGTTCTTATGCAGGGTGGCAGCATCATCACGTATGCATCGAGACAGCTGAAGAGTTATGAGCAGAATTATCCGACGCATGACCTGGAGCTTGCAGCAGTGGTGTTCGTGCTGAAGATTTGGAGACACTAATTGTACGGTGAGAAGTGGCAGATTTTCACCGATCATAAGAGCCTCAAGTACTTCTTCATCCAGAAGGAGCTGAATATGAGGCAGTGCAGGTGGCTGGAGTTGGTGAAGGATTATGATTGTGACATTAGCTACCATACGGGTAAAGCTAATGTGGTGGCAGACGCTTTGAGCCAGAAGACTTCAGTGGTGGCATGCTTATCAGTCGAGAGGCCACACAGGCTGAGATGCAGATATTTGGATTGGAGTTCTATTCAGGAGGCTGTGCACCTAGCCTAGCGGCGCTTGCAGTTCAGCCGACTCTTTGAGATCGTACTAGGATGGTCAGGCCACGGATGAGCAGTTATAGTAGTGGAGACAGCGAGATGAGGCCAAAGGACGAGGTCTGTATACAGTCAAGGATGCGATCATTCGTTTTAGGGGCCGTATGTGGGTGTCGAGTTCTGAGCAGTTGAGGGCTGAGATTTTATCAGAGGCCCATGCATCGACGTACTCCATACACCCAGGGAGTACGAAAATGTACAGGGATTTTCAGACCCTCTATTGGTGGCCATGGATGAAGAAGGACATCAGACGGTTTGTTTCCGAGTGTTTGACCTGTCAGCAGGTCAAGGCAGAACATCAGCGATCGGCAGGATTATTACAGCCACTCCCTATTCCTGAGTGGAAGTGGGAGAAAATTACTATGGAGTTTGTGGTTGGATTACCTAGGAGTACCAAAGGTTACACAACGATATGAGTGATTGTGGATCGACTCACCAAGTCCGCACATTTTCTACCGGTGAAGACCACTTTCACCTTGACGCAGTACGCAGAGCTTTATATTAGAGAGACTGTCAGGCTACATGGCATACCAATTTCTATTGTGTCAGATCGTGACACCATGTCTACATATGCATTTTGGAGGAGCTTACACGCAGCGTTGGGGACTAAGTTGTCATTCAATACAGCTTTTCACCCACAGACAGATGGCCATTCGGAGAGATTCATTCAGATTCTAGAAGATTTGTTGAGAGCTTGTGTGATAGATTTCCAAAGTACGTGGGACTCTAGATTTCCTTTGGCAGAGTTCAGTACAATAACAGATTTCAGGCGTTGATTGGGATGGCTCCTTTGAGGCTCTATACGGGAGAAGGTGTAGGTATCCCGTGCACTGGGACAAGGTTGGAGAGAGAGTTTTGACTGGGCCGGAGCTAGTGCAGCAGACAGCAGACATTGTGACTAGGATACGAGATCGGATGAGGACAGTCCAGAGTCGTCAGAAGAGTTATGCCGATCGTAGACGATGAGACCTGGATTTGACCGTAGGGGATCACGTATTCGTGAGGATATCGTCCATGAAGGACGTGAGCGCTTTGTTCGAAGAGGCAAGCTTAGTTCGAGATTCATTGGGCTATTTGAGATATTAGAGAGGGTTGTTACATTGGCGTATCGGGTAGCATTACCACCCAGTCTGTCAGCGGTGCATAACATATTTCATATTTTGATGCTGCGGAAGTACGTCTAAATCCATTACACGTGTTAGACTTTGAGCCACTTCGGTTAGCACCAGATATATCTTTGAGGAGCGACCAGTTCAGATCTTGGCTCGAGAGTAGCGTAGACTCATAGCATGGAGTATTCCGACGGTCAAGGTCCGGTGGCAGAATCACTAAAAGGATGAGGCTACCTGGGAGACCGAGGCCGATATGCGGACGCACAACCCAGAGCTTTTCGATACGTAACCTAATTTCGTGGAAAAAATTTCTATAAGGGAGGAGAGTTGTAACGCCCAGAAATCTTGATTACGTGAGAATGAGTGCATGACTAGGGGGAAAATTGTTTTTTAGAAAATCATGTGTCGTTTATGTGGTTAAGCGTTATTTTATGCTTTATGATGTGCATGAATTTTTTTTAGCATGATTGAGTTCCGGACGCATGGACGAAATTGGGGACGACCTAGATGAAAATTTATTTAAATTTTTAGGCCCTCAGATTTTTAAGAGCCAAAATTTATTAATTTAAGCAGCAATTACGAAAAATAGGATTTTATGTATAATAGTCGAGGGGAACCCGTTTTTCACCTACGGGCTATTTTAATGAGCTTTGTTATATTTTAAAAATTGGTAGATTTATTATTACGAAAATTAGTATTTAAAGGTTGGATTTGTGAGTTTTAATCAATATTTTAATTAGTGGGGGTTAATAAAATTAAAAGCTCTTTTGTTTCCTAATTAATACCTTGGAGGGGTCTTTCGTAACACTACTCATTTTCTTGCAACCCTAATTTCGAAACCCTAGCCTCCTCCCTCCCTCACTCTATCCGTCTCCCTCCCCTTGGCAACGCTCCATAGATTTCTTTCTCAAAGTTTCTTGGAGATTTCAAAGGTTTATCGTGCCATCTCTTGTCCTCCGTTTCGATAACACTTAGACTGCATAATTCTTCAAAAAGGCACATTGGTCCCGTTACATGGGGTACCAGATCGCAAAAGCGCTCTGATACCAATTGTTGTGATAAAAAAACCGGGGGTGTTCATGAGTTCTGCCACAACTCACGTCGGCTCTCACACAGCCGAAGCACCAACCCCGTAAGTTACGTGTATTAAAAAATTTGGGAGTTCAAAAACCAGCACGCAACTTGTGAAACTAGATCGCCGTGAATCTGGACCAACAGTTCTGCGAGTTGGTCCAGATTACCAGCTCATTTTCAAGCTGGTTTAACACGAGCAGTCTGGTTTCTTTAACTTTGAGCTGCAATAGCTCAGTGTTCTTGAATGTTAGTGCACCGAGATACAGATTGAGTTATGAGTTTAAATCATGCGGAAACAACTCAAAACTGAACTCTTATAATCGAAAGCTCTTTAAATAGTTTTATGCGTATTAAACAATCATGCTATGCGTATGAATGTAAGTGCGGAAAGCAGTAAAGAAAATATGCTGCAATTTGTTTATGGAAGTTCAGAGCTGAATTTCCTACGTCTCCCCTTCTTCCTCGATGGGAAGGTTTCTACTAGAAGACTTTGATTACAACGATCGTTCACTGCAACCCACTCCTACGACCAGCAGCCACTGCACACTAAGCCCGCAAGCTGTGTGTCTAACATCACTTTTTTATTCCTCAGTGAGAAAGGCTACAAACACTTCATTAACGTCTCAGTGCGAAAGACAACTAGACTTGTTTAACGTCTCCGTCCAAAGAATACAATGGAGAGTTTTGAATTTACATTCACTCTTATCTGTTTCTCTCAACTCACGAATATGAGTGAATGTGTTAAGATAAAATTTATAAGTTTTGGTGATAACAAAATAAGACTGAGAACTGATCTTAAGTATTTCCATAAGATAAGAGAATTGAAGATTTCAGATTCCGTGACGTCATTGAGGGGTTTCTCAGAAGACAAGAGAATTGAACCTTTCAGATTTCGTGACGTCATGCTCTATAGTTACAATTTTCCAGTTTAGAAAGTTTCGAGTTAAGCATTGACTTCTGAGTTGACCATTCGAGACATTTGTTCAGATTTGAAGACATTCAGACTTGGTTCAAAGCTACAGTAAGAGATGCGTGTTAGAATAAAGAATTCAGGGATTCAGATTCCTGTTATCAGGTTTTCAATATGGAAAGTATTCAGACATCTCAGTAACAGATTCTGTTCTACTAACTCAAGTGGTATTCAGATTTGAGAGTATCATATACTAACAGACCTTTCATACGTTATTCAGATCTCAGTATTTCAGAAGCAGTTACATTATGCTCAGTGAATATCATATTTGAGGATAAATTCAGATTTGAGTAAAGTATTCTTGCAGATTCTATATCTATTCATATGTGACAGTTACGGTACTCAATCAGCGATGAGATAGTCATCTTCCTCAAGGGAGAGACAACTGACTAATGGAAAACTTTCAAGTATGAACTACGAACCGCTTCAAACTCTATCATATGTTTAAATTGGAAAGAATCAATGGTCATGATTTGATAGTACAAATGCTTGGAATTAAGGAGACAATGTCAGAGATATTTTGGGTAATTGTACACAGTACACAGAGGGCGTTATACGATGTTTTCCCAAATATGGATATTCGACAATTTAGCCCTGATGAGCACAATTTACCTTTTGTATATCGTAAAATGTGATACTATGAAGATATGCAAAAGTGTGTTTCTCTACTGGCTACTTTTAGTGACCGTTGAGGACAAAGATTATATATACGTGAGGAATTCAAATGAAGAATCTCTCCGTCATTTTTAGCTCTTGGTCATTCTTTGTCAATCTCGCTATCTCTTGCTCTCTCTCAGTCGCTGGAATAATTCTCAAACACCTAAGAAAATCATTTTGAAGTTCCAGTGTGTTAATCTCGAAGAGAAGTTTCTTTGTTGTTCTTAATCGCTTAATCTTCGAGATATCTTCTGGTTTACATTTATAAACAGTTCTTGTTGATAAAAGAACCAAAAGATTTACAGTACTCAAAAATCATTGTATTTCACTGTTATCATTCAGATTGAGTCTGTAACAAACGTGCTACGTGAAGCCGTTTGAGAAAAGAATTAGTTGTTGTATTCAGCAGTTGTGTCTGCTTGTAGTTGGAGTTGCTAGGAGTTCACTTGGAGCGTAGCTCAGTGACCGGGTGTTTACATCGTCTGTATTCATCAAAATTCTTCTTGTGGAACCTTCCTGAAAAGGAAGAAGGGGAGACGTAGGATTTGATATCCGAACTTCCATAAACAAATCTCTTGACCTTGCACTTTTAATTATTTGCATTGTATTTGCATTTACACTGTTCACTGGTTAATCGACTTATTTCCGCACATTTACTGTTAGTAGAGAAATCAGCTTTTGGACTGAGATATCTTAAATCTGGTAACACAGATTTAAGTTAAGCGAGGCGCTTGTAAAAATTGTTTTAAGGTTTCGAAAATTTAAAATACCAAGGAGTTCATTCAACCCCCCCTTCTGAACTCCTAGACCTGTTTTTGATCCATATTGATCCTATCAAAATGTCTATGTGTGTGAGATTTACAGTGTAAGTAAAATCTCTAGATGATAAAATCTCACACACTAGGAAGTGCTCCTGTCCGAGCTAGTTTTTCCAATGTCTTCCCAGAGCTTGTGTTGTGCGTTTTTATGTGTTTTCATTTTGATTTGCACAACACTTCGCTCTTTTTGCGCTCTTCTTTTCTTTTTAACGCATCACCATCTCTTTCTTGTTAGCGCACTCGTTCTGCTTGTGCTTTGCTCTTGCTATCTATAGCCTGATGCAGAGATTAATCCGTTGGACACAAAGATGTAGACGTTGAAAGTCCTCTGACACTTTTGTACTTTGCGTCCTTTATCCATAAATGCATCTGCAGGCTTTTCAGCTTTTAGCATGTGAGCAATGTACTTTGAGAAGACGATACAAGCAATTCGATTTGAATATTGAAAAGCATTTTGTGTATAATCTTGTATTCAAATCGCTTTTCTTGTATTTTATTCTGATTCTGCTCTTTATCTATGCTCTTCTATCTGTTCTGGTCTGTGAGCTGGTTTGACCTTAACCAGCTTGGTTCTGCTCTTGTTCATCGAGCTGGTTTGTCCTTAACCAGCTTGGTTCTTTGCACCAGCTCGTAGATTTGATGTCGTCTTCTTGTTATGTCGAGCTGTTCTATTCTTATCTGCTCTTGAGCTGCTCTTGTTCATCATACTCAGCAGGTCGTTTTTCTGAGCTAGTTTGTCAGCTGGTTGCTTTCAGGAGTCTTCCTTCATATCTCCGCCTTCATGTCATCACAGGCGTTGACATTGTTCACGCTCACTAACTCTCCTGTCTCAGAAATTTCATCATCATCTTCCCCATAATCATCCGGCTTCTGGGGTCCTTGATCAGGTTTTATCTTCCCTGATCTGGTTTACCAGCTCTGCTCTATTCTTTTTGTTAAGAGCCATTGTATGCTTGCTTGTTTACTTGGTCCATTCAGGGATCCATTCTTACTATCAGCAAGCATATAGTTAATCAGTTCAGATTCAGTCTACCCAAGTACTGAGATCTCTGTGATGAACTGATTATGGTCGTGTTCAGTGATCAGACGTGCACTTGATCACTGCTCTCGTATACGGCTCTGCACTTGAACATCACACTTGTACTCTGCACTTGATCTGTGCTTGAGCCGTTCTGTACTTCATCTCTCTTCACTTGAACTCTGCTCTTCTAAATAATCTGCGCTTGATCTTCGTGCTGCTCCTGCTTCAAGCTGGTGGACCAGCTTGGTGTTCCCTGCATTCTAGAAGTAAACTACTGAACCAGTTTGGGCGTCCCCTTACTGTTCCATCTTGATATCTTCCACTAGTCCAGCTCAGGCGTCCCCTCACTGTTTAAGTTTGGATATCTTTATGTCTACTCCAGACTAAGCAAGCTACGGATTTCACGTAGAGCATTTGTACAATAGTAGCAGAATTTGTCTGAATCAAAACATATATTCTGAACTATATAAACAGATCCAACAGGTATGCCCTAATCTCCTTTTTTCTCACCATTTAAATCATAATATGCTGTTTTTAAAAGATGTTGCATGAATTGTAAGTGAATTGTTCTGATCTATGTTTACTATTTGAGATCCATGCATGTATCATGATTTCAATACATATTTGATCTGTTTCTTGTGATGCATCAGTCATGTACGGTTCATAGGGCTGGGGTTCGGTCCAAGGATGGTACCAGTAGTTATTCCATCGAGTTATGGTCACGTGGGTTCAAACGGGGAGGCATTTGGTCAAGGAATGAATTAGTTATGAATTTTATGATCAGCACGTATCCTGGTTTGTCATTTGTGCGCGACAGTAGAGTTGTTGGGGTCGGGTAAGTTGCTCTATGTGGTCTGTGTGGTCAAGCTTGATTTCAGGAGATAGCTCATTGAGTTAGGGTCGTGCAGATCCAAACGGGGAGCGATTTGGTCTATGAACAAATTAGTCATGAGTTTTATGGCCTGCACGTGTCCTGTTGCAGTCTGCACGCGAGGAGTGTCATTTCGAGCATCGGGTTGGTCATGTATTGAATCATTTTTGTGTCTCGTTTGTTCCAGTGACTATTATATTGAGTTAGGGTGACCTGGGTTGAAACAAGGAGTGATTCGGTTAAGAATTGGATTTTTAATTGTGAGACCCGAAAGCTGATGAGATTAATTGAGTTAATTAATCGGGTTTTATTGAGATCAACTTTGCGTTGATGAGCTTCGAGAAGCTATCAGGTTTTGTTTTAGCCCTTAGAACAGTTCTCGAGAAATTGAGTTTGGCGCGGAATCTGTTCAGCAGTTAGCGCGGGTCATCGCTGAATGTTGGCGTTCAGCAGTGGTGACGTCATCAGTTGTCGCTGAGTGGTTGTATTCAGCAGTGTGAGAGATCTGTTGTTGCGTTGCGAACATATGTTGGTTAGTGTTCAGTAGTGAGTAGCGGGTGACGTGTCCAGTTGCGACAGTAATTCTCTACGACGTCGTTTGAGTTAGTAGCGATCGCTGTTTCGGCGTAGAGTGAGATATGTTTCAAGATCTATTTGCGAGCGGGATTATCAGTTGCGATAGTTAAGTATTGGTGGATACTGTTCCTTCAGCTGTGATCAGTTTTGACTTATATTAGAGGACTTGGTCTTCGATTTGAGTATCCAGTTTCCATACTTAGAATATTTCTCGATTGCCAATTTTTGTCGCGATACCCTAGCTATTGTTCACCGAACCTTATCTTCTTCGATTGCCGACGTTAGACAGCTCCGATTGAAGTGAGTGTGGTAGCGTTGGACTCCTCTTGCTGAGACGCTTCATTTGGATGTTGTTTTTGAACATTTGCTTGAAGTCGGTGAGGTGTGCGAAGACATCTCCCTTGTGTATTCTGTTAGCATAAGCGTCGGATTTGGCTCCTAGCTTGTTGGGGTAAGTAAAGTTCCTGCCTTTGAGCTTTGTTTAGAGCTATCTATTGAGTTAGAGGTAAGATTAGCGCTGGTGGAGTTTGTAACTCCCAGCTGCTGTTTTCTATGCTTTGGTCCCTGAGGAATTGTGTGTTACCGTTGAGCAGGTGGTAGATCTGTGTGCTCGGGACGTCATTGTGGCAATCTGCTGTAGTAATTGTTGCACAGAGAATTGAGGTACGGATGTGAGCTTGTTACAGCTTAGGATTAAGCATGGATTATGTGCTTTGCTGTGTATGCTCTGTGCTGTTATCGTTTGTGTTTTGTTATGATATCAGCTGTTGCATTTGCATACACGAATTATCCTGTTGAGCTCTGTGTTGTTAGCTGTGCCTGTTTTGTTGATTTGAGAGTACCAGGATGCTGTGTTTGAGGACGAGCGGGTTGTTCCCGTCTACCTCAGAGACCGAGCGGGTAACTCCCGTGTCCCTCTACTCCCTGCTGGGTTTGTTAGCCGCTATGAGCGGAGTGGGTAGCTCCCACATCTCATGAGTGGGCAACAGCAGGTGGAGCTGTTTTTTTAGCATCTGGTACGGTGTACTGGAGATGAGTGGGAAGCTCCCATGTGCTCAGTATACCCCGTGGCCACTGTCTGTTTTCCCTTTGATCAGATCTTGCTGTTGAGCTGTTGTTGTGATCCTTTGGCTCCCTGCTTTCGGGTGTAGCATTGATCCCTTGCATAGCATTTGCATATTTATCTGTTGCTTTGCTTATGCTGTTTGTATTGCTCTCCGTACTGGGGTTTGACCCCGATGTCCCTCTGGGGCTTGTGTATTGTTGCCTGTATGCATTTTCAGGTTTCCCAGGTTTCTCTGCTGGTCGTGGCTTTGATCCAGCTGGAGGTGCCCCAGGAGGTGGATAGAGTGTCCCAGTTAGCGTGTAGCATATATGTACTAGTATTGTCAGCCCGGGAATGCCATGTGCTTGTGGGATTCAGTTGTATGCTGTAGTACTTGTATTTTGTTTAAATTCTGTACTGTTATATTGTGTGTTTGTAAACTGGGATATTTTAAGTATGGTTGTATTTTAAATTATATGTTTTAAACCGTCTGACCTAAAGCGAAAATTTTAAGCCACTTTTGTATGCTTCCGCTATTGTTTTGCGTGGTTTAACTCTGAGTAGAGCACGAGGCCTGACATTTTTGATATCAGAGCTTAAGCTGGGACAAGCTCAATTTCTTTTGGTCACACTTGAGTCTAGGCACAGTGTTGTGTGTTGCATGTGCTTGATTATGTGATCTATTTGCTGCATTTAATTGTGCTGAATCTGTTCTGTTGTGATCTTACCCTCTTAGTGTTTCTTAGATGCCGCCTAAACGTAGGGGTAGAGGTAGAGGGTAGATTCCGGAAGAGTCTGAAGGTCAGACCGAAGGTGATCAGCGTAGTTTTCCCCGCCGTGGATGCGGTAGGCACGACGAGGATGAGGTTGATGAGTTGGCTGCCCGAGTGAACGATATGGAACTCGTTATGGTGAAGTTTCAGCGTATGAACCCTCAAGTTTTCAATGGGGATGAGTCTATTGCTGATGCAGATTCGTGGTTACAGCATGTCACGGGTTTGTTTAACCGTGTGCAGTACGAGGATGAACTCAAGTTGAGTCTGGCTACTTTCCAGTTGAGGAGAAGTGCAGAGCGTTGGTGGAGAGGCGCTTCGAGGACTTTGGAAGAGACTGGAGTAGGGATTACGTGGGACAACTTTTGTGTTGCTTTTCTTCAGGAGTATGTCTCGATGTCCTACGTGAACGTCTGTGAGCGTGAGTTCAATAATTTAGAGTAGGGCAGTATGTCTGCTAGAGAGTATGCCCATAGGTTTTCTTCCCTTCTTGCGTACGTGCCGCATGTTTCTGGCCGGGAGAGAGTGAAGAGAACTAGGTTTCTTGAGGGGTTGAACGAGGAGTTGTATTCCTTGGTTTTGGCTAGCTCGCCGAAGAGCCGGTGGACAGTGCGATCGACATCGAGGAAGGTTTGAGGAACCGTTGGTCTCATGGTAGGCCGCAGGTGGCGCAGAGTAGTCGTCCAGTGGTTCAGGGAGCACAACCTTCCCAGTCGTGCAGTCTTCTCAGCCTCCCCAACAGCAGCAACAAGTAGCCCAACAGTTTGGACATCAGAGGTTTCGGCCTCGTGGTAAGAAGTTCAAGAAGAAGTCTGGTTCTAGTTCTTCGGGCTCTGGTAGTTCCAGCAGCGGTGGTACCAAAGTGGAGTATTGTGGCCAGTGTGGTGGAAAGCACCCTACAACGAAGTGTGTAGGTGTTCAGGGTTCTTGTAATGTCTGCGGTCAATACAGACACTTTTCTAGAGTGTGTCCTTTGTCTGGATCGCAGCATACCGCAGCTCCACCGCAGGGTCGAGGTGGATCGTCTAGAGGTCGTTTTGCTTTTCCTGTTCAGCAGCAGAGGTTAGGGGAGCCTCAGTTTAGGCCGTTTCAGCAGCCTGGTCCTTCGCGGTTTGGACAGTCTTCCCACCCTCAGTTTTCTGGACCTCAGTTTTGCCCAAGTGAACGCCATGACTAGAGAGCAAGTGGAGAGCAAGCCCGGTGGAGGGATTATCTCAGGTTCTTGCTTTGTCTTTGATTTTCCTGCGCGTGTGTTGTTTGATACAGGAGCCGCATGTTGGGATCCGGATCACGCCCCCCGGCGAGGCAGCGGAAGAACAGAAAACATGTGCCGGGAGACGATCAATACGATAAAATAAACAAACTATGACATTCATAGGGCGTTCAAGATCACTACCTTGCTGGCAACTCGTGCCTGGCTCCGACCGATTTCGTAAAGAAAACGGCACTTCACGGTAGACTACGGTAGATAACGCCAATCAGGTCCACGACCGGAGACGAGATTCCTTCGTCAGCATGCACTAGAAGAACTGACGAGATCTGCGCAGACGGATTCTCCTCGTCGAATTGGCCGGAAACGTTTTTCCGGCGGCACGTAGCGGCGGCGGCGGCGGCGTATGAGGAGAGGAGGGGAGGTGGCTATCAAGTTCTAGGTTTAGGGTTTAATTAAGTCTTGTATGTTAACAATGAAACCTAAGCCTAACTTAAATAGACTAAGTGGTGGACTTGGACCGGCCCAACGGGCCCGGGTCCAACGGGTGAACATTCAGTTCATCCCCATCACTATGGCTTCATCGTAACTCCGATCGCCGATCAGATCGGACCGATCGGCTCAGTTTCCAAAAATGAATGCAATGATCTGAAAAACCATTTATCAGAACCCCAGTGCAAAATGACCGTTTGCCCCTCAACATCGGCAAATCACGATTTGACCTCTGTTGACTTTTTAGGAAGTCACACTCCCAAAATCCTATTCGTATGCTCAACACATTGAGCCGAGTATCCATGCGGGAATCTCGAATCCAGTACTTTTGTGACCCTCAATGGTTCAGGGATACAGCTAGCCGTGGGCCCACAACCATTGTGGCTCCGGAATCACAATTCCGGACCTGCCCAACGGATCATGGTAAGAGCGTCTAGTAACATCGCCCCATGATCCCCTAGGTATCACTGATAGTGCCTGCAAGAACCAGTTGGTCATGGTTAGCGTACAGTACGGTCCTTTCGAATCCATATATCCCGATCAGATCAACGACCATTGGTAAACTCGAGAGTCGCTATAGATCCGATAGCTATGCATACATCTTGGAGATCGAATAGTGACATCGCGAGTGCAACTAGGTAAACACATTTACCTAAAACACTTCTAGTACTCTGGCCAGAGATTCATACACTATTATCCCCTCAGATAGCATAGGATATCCAGCATGTCTGCGAGCGGTGAATCCTCGACAACGATGCATCGACTCCTACATGCATCGGGGTCTCACCCAATCCCGACGCCTTATGACTCCAAGTGAGTCGGCAAACGGGTCAAAGTGAGACGCCTATCATGTAGAGTCTCAATGACGTTTCGAGTCGTGAGGACTAATCAGTACAACCAAGACCTCGGACTTATCCACTCGACAATTGGTAACCACTTGAAAAGTCCGAAGGAGGGTAGTTCGATAGATCACCAGGTCACTATGTATCTGCATGCTCAGAACATCACAATGTTCCCTACCAATGAAACATGGTACTTCGCATCGCAGAAACTAGTCTCGAACTCGGGCAGCCTTATCCTCATTTTGACGGTCCAATCGACTAGGAACATGTTCAGAATATACAGTGACTATTAGATGTGTTTCATGATAGCCGTCATACCCACTATCATATCTAACATACACTTTAGTGCATTCTAGGTCTTTACTCAACGCAATTGTAAATCATCATACACACAATGAAAGTAAAGAATGCCATATGGATAAATGCGAATATCATATATAAAGATTGTCATATACAAGAGTCTATAAACCCACACGCCACAAGTTGGCTTGTTGGGCATCTACTCTAACAATCTCCCACTTGCCCTAAAGCCAACTACTCATCAGACGCAGTCCCATTGTTTCGCGATGTTTTTCAAACAACGGTCCAGGCAAGGGCTTCGTAAGTGGATCAGCAACGTTGTCCAAAGAGATGACTCTCTCAACTGCTATGTCACCTCTAGCCACAATATCCCGGATTATGTGGTATTTCCTCAGTATGTGTTTGGATCTTTGGTGAGACCTAGGCTCCTTTGCTTGCGCAACGGCACCCGTGTTGTCGCAGTACACCGGGACTGGACCAACTCCATTAGGAATGACGCCCAACTCTTGGACGAAATTCCTTATCCAAACGGCCTCCTTAGCAGCAGCTGATGCTGCAATGTACTCAGCCTCAGTGGTTGAATCCGCGATGGTGTCTTGCTTGGTACTCTTCCAAGAGACAGCACCACCGTTGAGCATGAATACAAATCCAGAGGTTGATTTCGAATCATCCACGTCACACTGGAAGCTAGAATCAGTGTAGCCTTCCAGTTTCAGTTCACCACCCCCATAGACCATGAACATATTCTTAGTCCTTCGCAAGTACTTAAGAATATCCTTCACGGCCTTCCAATGCAATTGGCCGGGGTTGGCCTGGTAGCGGCTCGTGACACTCAGAGCATATGCGACATCTGGTCTAGACGAGATCATGCCATACATAATACTACCTATTGCTGAGGCATATGGTACACGTGCCATACTCTCTATCTCCTCATCAATCTTTGGACACATAGACTTAGATAGAGTGACCCCGTGACACATAAGTAGGTGTCCTCTCTTGGACTCTTCCATAGAGAACCTCCTAAGTATGGTATCGATGTAGGTTGGTCTAGACGAGATCATGCCATACATAATACTACCTATTGCTGAGGCATATGGTACACGTGCCATACTCTCTATCTCCTCATCAATCTTTGGACACATAGACTTAGATAGAGTGACCCCGTGACACATAGGTAGGTGTCCTCTCTTGGACTCTTCCATAGAGAACCTCTTGAGTATGGTATCGATGTAGGTGGCTTGGGTGAGTCCAAGCATCCGTTTAGATCTATCCCGATAGATCTATATTCCAAGAATATAGGATGCTTCACCCATGTCCTTCATCGAAAATCTACTAGACAACCATACTTTAGTTGACTGCAACATTCCTACATCAATCCCAATGAGTAGAATGTCATCAACATAAAGCACGAGGAACGTCACAGCGCTTTTAACTGCCTTCTTGTAAACACATGGCTCCTCGGGATTCTTGATGAAACCAAATTCCTTAATCGTTTCATAGAATCTCAGGTTCCAACTTCGCGATGCTTGTTTGAGACCGTAGATCTATCTCTGAAGCTTGCATACCTTATGCTCGCTTCCAACAGATGTGAAACCCTCAGGCTGCGTCATATAGATCTCTTCCTTAATGTTTCCATTAAGGAACGCAGTTTTCACATCCATTTGCCATATCTCATAGTCGTACCATGCGGCTATGGCCAACAAAATTCTAATTGACTTGAACATTGCGACTTGCGAGAAGGTTTCATCATAGTCAACACCTTGCCTTTGAGTGTAACCTTTCGCGACCAGTCGTGCCTTGTAGGTCATTATCTTACCATCAGGCCAAGTTTCCTCTTGTATATCCATTTGCACCCAATAGGAACAATTCCTTCGGGAGGGTTAACAAGAGTCCAAACTTGGTTAGCATGCATTGAGTAAAACTCAGACTGCATTGCTTCAAGCCACAAATTAGAATCAGCATCGGAAATTGCCTCCTTGAAAGTTCTTGGATCAGATCCAACAACTTGATCACCTTGATCATCTTCAAGGAGAAAACCATATCTGTCTGGAGCTCTAGGAATCCTTTCGGATCTCCTAGGTGCGACCATATCTGGTACTGGCTCAGTAGGTGCGGGAGATTCACTTGGTACTTCAGTTGGTTCTCGAACCTCTTCGAGTTCTACTATTTTGCCCTTTCTATCAAGTAGAAGTTCCCTTTCCATAAAGGTGGCATTCCTAGAGACAAACACTTTTGTCTCGCTGGGATAGTAGAAATAGTATCCAATGGAATTCTTTGGATACCCAATGAAGTAGCATAAGATGGATCTCGTATCCAGCTTATCTCCCACTGTCTGCTTCACGTAAGCAGGACATCCCAAAATCCTCATGCATGAGTCTTGGGTGGTTTGCCCATCCATATCTCATACGGAGTCTTATCCACTTCCTTGGTGTGGACATTGTTCAACAACATTACCGCCGTTTCGAGCGCATAGCCCCAAAACGAGGTAGGAAGCTCAGTGAAGCTCATCATAGATCGAACCATGTCCAACAAGGTCCGATTACGACGCTCCGCTACACCATTGAGCTGTGGTGTGGCCGGAGGGGTCCACTGTGAGAGAATCTCATTCTCTTTCAGATAGTCTTGAAACTCAGCACTTAAGTATTCACCACCTCGATCAGATCGAAGTGCCTTAATACTTTTGCCTAATTGATTTTCTACTTCAGCCTTGAATTCTTTGAACCTTTCAAAGGATTCAGACTTGTACTTCATTAAGTACAAGTACCCATACCTAGAGTAATCATCGGTAAAGGTGATGAAGTATGTGTGACCATATTTAGTACCAATACTAAACGGGCCGCACACATCAGTATGGATCAAATCCAATAGGCCTTGAGCACGCTCACCCTTGCCCTTGAAGGGTTTCTTGGTCATCTTTCCCTTTAGACAAGACTCACACGTCGGTAGAGAGTTAATGTCTGACAAATCAAACATGTCACTCCTAAATAACTTGTTCATCCTACTTAGAGAAATGTGACCTAGCCTGGCGTGCCAAAGTTGTGCTGGGTTCAAGTTATCGTGTTTCCTTTTAATCGTTGTTGTATGTGCTTCGACATCGCGAGTTGGAACGTCTTTTAATTTTAAGGTGTATAGATCGTTTTCGCGTTCCCCAATTCCAATTAAACATTCATTCTTGTAAATATTGCAAATCGAATTAGCAAACATACAAGAATATCCATCACTATCAAGCATAGAAATAGAAATAATGTTCTTTATTAATTCGGGAACAAATAAAACGTTTCTTAACAACAACTTAAAATCAGAAGACAAAAATAAATAAACATCTCCTATAGCTATAGCAGCAACTCTTGCTCCATTGCCAAGCCTCAAGTGGGTCTCACCCTCTCTAAGACGTCGGCTTCTTTTCATCACCTGCAAATCATTGCAGATGTGAGATCCACATCCGGTATCAAGTACCCAAGAAGTCGAATTAAGAGACATATTTATTTCAATATAGAACATACCTTTTGCAGTTCGCAACTGCTCGAGGTACTCCTTGCAGTTCCTCCTCCAATGCCCAGCCTTGTGGCAGTGGTGGAAAACATCCTCATGCTTGTTTGGTTTGGAAGCCTTTGCCTTTGGCTTCTTGGCGGACTTTTCCTCCTTTGCAGGAGCAGAACGCTTCTTGCTCTTGCGTCTGAGCCCCTTCTTTGTAGAGGAAGAAGAACCCAGAAGGAGGACGGGTTTGTCCTTCTTTATGGTCCCTTCAAACACTATAAGCATGTTAACCACCTCTTCGAGGGTGGCTTCCAGATTGTTCATGTTGAAGTTGACCACAAAGGGGTCAAATGCAGCGGGCAGCGAGAGGAGAAGTACATCCACCGACAGCTCGTGTGGAAGTGCGATATCAAGGCCCGACCTTCTTTGTAGAGGAAGAAGAACCCAGAAGGAGGACGGGTTTGTCCTTCTTTATGGTCCCTTCAAACACTATAAGCATGTTAACCACCTCTTCGAGGGTGGCTTCCAGCTTGTTCATGTTGAAGTTGACCACAAAGGGGTCAAATGCAGCGGGCAGCGAGAGGAGAAGTACATCCACCGACAGCTCGTGTGGAAGTGCGATATCAAGGCCCGACAG